>BGPR01000639.1:290657-319852 GCA_013235015.1 Araneus ventricosus
AGCATCACAGCCAACATACTGGTGAACTTTCTGTGCATTTCAGATCTGCAGTTTTCGACGGCAATATTTTGCCTATTCTTTCAATTTATTAAATGAGATCTCACGTGAATTTTTTTTAGATTGCTTACACGTTAGAAAATGAAGTATGTTTTCTACTTTTCCAATTCTGGCTCTAAAATTCATAGAGCATAAAGTTTCAATGAAAGAATTTTAGTTTTTTTGATGATAGCGCTATAGTGTATTGTTTTTTAAAGCTGCAGCTGTTTTTTATGTGTAATTTTATGTGAATTGTTCTTTTTGTCATTTTGTGTGTATCTTTATCAAAATATATCATTTGTAAAATCATGGCAGTAAAACTTAATCTTTACAATTAGTAATAAACAATATTTTAAAATCTAATTTGATTCTGTTTTAATTTCTCTAATTTGATTTGTACTACTGTTGTCAGAAGATTTAATTTATTGGCTAGGTTTTTCAGGTCTGCAAAGGTAGGTGATTTATATGAGTATGGCTAGAATTGCTTATCATTGTGTTATATATTTCAGTACCCAGAATTGATTAAATAATTGATATATATATATATATATATATATATATATATATATATATATATATATATATATATATATATATATATATATATATATATGCATATATATAAAAATTAAATTTTATCATTAGAACTTACCTTGCATTAACGATTTGTAATAATCCTAGCAACCCTATCCAATAGATAAACTTTGAGTTAAAAGACAAAATTATAACTAATGTAAATTTATATACATTAAGCAGCTGAGCTAAAGCTAAGCCTATTCACACCTAACGATACAACTTGAATTCGCATAATAATATTAAATGTCTGCTACATAAAAAGGTTATACGAGAATGTACTTTTGTAATCATGCTGGTATTTTATCAGAAAATCTTTTACTCTGTGAAGAAACTGTAATAACTTTAATCTCTTGTTTTATTGGTTAACCCTTAAACTGCTGGTGTAGATTTATGAACCATATATATAAAAGAATGTAACCTTAACTAAAGGGTTAAGCCGAAGAGACGAAATTATAGAGGTTTGATTTTGACAGCAATTAATCCAAGTCCCAAGCTGAATAACAATCTTATAGCGGTTACAATTCACTGCCTTCTCTTTTTTATGGTAGGTGGCGCTACTAGAGCCATCCGGGTTTTTACCATGATGCCTCTCTCTCTCTTCTTCTTTTTCTGTGTACTTGTGTTGTTGTTCTCTGCCTTGCGTCTTGTGCCTTTTAATGCACTGTGTCGTGGAACTTAACCATCTAATAAAAATGGTTTCTGAAATTGAATTAATTCTTCAACACCGGCATTCCATATAAACATGAGTCTCTTCCCTCTACAATCTTAATTATTTTCTACAAAATCAAGTGCATTTTTTCAAATGATTAATAAATGAAAAATAAATTATTAAATTCAAATTTATTTCTGGAGGAAATATAAGATTCCATCTTAGCCCTCCGTCTGGCGCAACCGGCCTGACAGGCACAATTCCGACGTTTTTACTCCCCATAACTTCCTGGAATAGTAGAAGTCCTAGTTCTCCTAGTTCTGTATAGTTCCACCTATGTAGATGTCCTATAGTATGTGTTAAAAATAAAGACTTAAGAAAGCTCACATCAAAGAGCTGTAAATCTTAAGTCCTGTGAAAATATGCTTTAGAAATGTGGTGCCAGAAAGAAGATACATAATAATTTTGTTTCTCTCTCTCTCTATATATATATATCAAAACAAACTTAGAAACACAAGACAAAAACTCAAAAACAATCAAGACACAATGGCAAAAAATAGATAAAAACCAAAATAAAATTGAAAAATATCATAGCGAGGCGCTCGTCAGGAAGAGAAGCTCGCTCATGATATTAATTTGTGCTTTTATCTCCTAACGACAAACGAAATCAGTTAAAAAATGCGGCCATCCCCACTAAAAGCACAAGACAATTAAAATGGAAGAATTTTTGAATAAAAGATAAATACATTTAAGAAGATTTAAAAAGAATCGAAAGAAAAAAATCATAATACAAAAGACCTATAATAAAATAAATAAAACAGCAGTATACACAAAAAAATAATAAAATAAAAGCGAAATACGCTTACCATGGCCAGGAAAAAACTTGCGAGTCCGTGAGGACCACATATATATATATATATATATATATATAGGAAACGAAAAAACAACAAAAGGAAGACAAAAATCTAGAAAAATATCAAGGCGGGCCGCTTGTCAGGAGGCATTTTTAATTTTGCTTTTATTTTCTTCTATTTATGAAATTTTTAATTTTGTTTTTTTCGAAATTTTTTGGTGGTTTACGAATTATATAAAAAATGCTACAAATGTATTCCAATATTTCATTGCATTGCTGAAATGTTTAACACGAAATTACTTTTTATATTATATTGCAAATAGATAAATAACTGAAGTAGACCGATCCTTGAGTAGCGTATACATGATTTCGGCTAGATATTTATTTTGAGAATGATTTTAGAAAAAAAACGGCTGAAAATAATTCTATCACTTTCGTCAGGTTCTTCAAATCTATTACTTTAACACTGTGATGCGAATTAAATATTGAAGCTGAAATTAGCGAATTGAGAATAGCTATTTTTTTAAACTCGAAGATCTTAATTGTGTTTGTTTTCCTTTTCTCTTTTTAATTAACGTAAGCTTACGTTTAAAAAATGAGGAAGAAGAGAAGACAAAAGTAATTTTTTAGAAGATTTGGAAATAATAGACATCACTTGTTCCACACCTTACCAGAATACAAGAAAAATCAAAAACACATTCTGGAAATTATTAGAAAGCAACCCGCTTCCCAGAATAAAATTTTATAAAAAGCATTGTCGCCTCATTCGTCACAAACCCAAATTGAAAGAGAACTTTTGTTTTACCCTTCGGCCACTTTCGGCTTTTTAAGCTTCAATTTCCATGAGCTCTAATATCAATATAACTTTATTCAGATTTTATACATCCATAGCATGCTACTCACAAAAGTAACACTGTCCTTAGCAAATTTATAAGAAATCGTCAATTCCAGATATTTACCAGTTAGAAATGAAACTTGCGATTGACAGTTCATAAAAAATAGCAATGTGATGCTAAAACGAAAAAGGAATTACTACTCGGATTTGAAAAAATAATATTTTCCCACATTAAATTCCAACAATAAAAAAACTCGCACTCAGAACGCAGTAAAGGTAAAAAAAAATGGTCCAACCTAAATTTAGAACTGAATTTACCTTACCAAATTATCATCAGCAGTCAAAGTTTAATTCCCTTTCTGAAGTTTATCCCTTAGGCCTTTCCCGATATCAAAATGGAGAAAGGCATCGCCATATTATTCTTTAAATTCTGACCTTTTCCTTCTACTTTTCTGTATAATGAGATGAGGAGAATCCTTTAAACTTTAAACAAATTCAGAGAAAATCTTACAAGCAATTAATTATTCATGCAGACCTCTTTAGGAAGCTCTCGCACCTTTATATTTTGAAGCATTTGTCATCACCTCCTTTACAACGCTTGAAGAACAAAGCAAAATTTCTCTTTGAATTTTGCACACAACGAGAAAGGTAACGTTGCGTCTTATCAGGTTCTAATCTGCGAGAATGGTTGTTTGCTGTGCATATCTACAGCCTTATTTGGAATATTCTGTATTTTGGCATATTTTGCGGTAACTGTCGTCTATTTTCTCGAAATAATTTTGAATTCCATTTTAATTTTTATTTTCCTTAATTTCTTTTGACTTTTATTCTCCTTGACCCGACTTTAGAAAAGAAAATTTATTATATCCTTCAAGTCTAAAGAAACAGTTTGCAAAACTTTTGTTGGTTCATTCTTTCAAATATAATTTGCATTCATATTATTCTCTGGAAGAGTCTCAAAAGTCTGAGGAATGTTTAAGTAAATAATGTCTGCCATTCTTCTCGACGACCATTCTTATATAACAAATCCAGAAACATTGTGCAAATGTATAAGTTTTTATTTATTTTATTTATTTATTTTTTATGAGTATGCGATAAAGAGCTTTATGACAATGTTTCGTTTAGAATAGTTTTAGGAGGATTCAACAATTATTTCCATGTTTAATACGAGGTTTTGTTCCTTATAGGATTCATATGATACTGGAAAGGTTGTATAGAGAGTTTAGAGTTAAAGTGAACCATGTGTATGAGATTCTATTCTGAGAAAACTGAGCTCAAAGACGATTATTTGCATTTAAATTATCAGTGAAATTCTAACTGTTATTGTTGCCTGGCGGTTGCAAATTAATCAACTTCAATCATTATTACACAGAAAATGTAATATCTCTGCACTTCCAAACAGTGTTAGTGGAAAAAAGGCAAAACATGGACTTGGCACACTTTAACTCCAAACCTTCCAGATATGTGTTGGAATATACTCAAAATAAATCGAATATCTTTTCAGTTATAAAAGTCAAAACCTTATTGAATAGCATGAAAAATGTATTAAAGAAATAATATGTTGCTTTCCAATAAGTTAGTCGCACAAATATTGAAAGGAAGTACAATTTGAAAGATTACGTTTATATGCCAAACTCTATTTGCTTTAACAAGAAATCGAGGAGGAAATACGAAATCTTGGGGAGTTGGAATTCCAAGTCCGTTAACCCTAACCCTTTTACTTCGATATAACTTTTCTGAAAATCTGTTGCAGATCCATGTTTGAAATTTTTATAGAAGTAAAGTACACCTCTCTCATTATACTGAAATTATTTTTCTATTTAACTATGTTTTTAAAATTTCACTATGTCTAATTAAATATTTTGTAAATTTATAGAAAAATTATAAATTAACCAAAAGCTGATTTCAGTATAATGAGAAAGGTGTACTTTACTTGCATAAAAAATTTAAAACATGTATCTATAACAGATTTTTTGAGAAAAGGTTCATCAAAGTGGCCAATTTCACATTTTTTGTTCTGACACAAAAATATTTGTAAAAATTAAATTTTTGAATTTTTTAGAAAAATTATTTTAGTATAATGAGAAAAATGTACTTTACTTGTATAAAAAATTACATACACGAATCTATAACAGATTTTGAGAAAAGATACATCGAAGTGGCCAATTTAACATTTTCGGACTTTGGTTTCCAACTCCCCTTAAAAATATTAATATGATTCATATTCACCGTTGATTTCTGTGAAATATTATGTCAATTCTTTCCAAAAATCTGATTTGAAAACAAAATAGTTGAATATAAACCGAAATAAATATTTGCATGTTCGGGGTGAAATTCGGTATTTTGAAACAGGAAGCTAAAATATTTTTCTTCCCTAGGATCATTTGCATTCCGATGACAACTGCCTTGCATTCGTAGAACGGTGTCATTTAACATTTAAACGTCTATCATTTCCAAGCAATCGATTTAAAGATACAACGATTGATTATATTATATTCTCAGTCGCTTGCAGACTAAAATGAAATCATTTTTATTTCTTCATCGCCATAAAAGTAATCGTGACATTTCTCTGATGGTCTCTCTATTGGTCTGAATTACGGCACATTTACCTTATATATCAGAAGACACATGTGCGTGTTTCTTTAAGATACTTCGTGTGCTGTAGTCAGCATTTTGAGTTTTCAACTGCCATAAAAATATATATTTCAAAGCTTAAAAACTCTAACATGTGCTGCTATGAATATGTAATATAGATTTTCTCGCTTTTGGAGAAATGAGGATAATCTTATTTTATTTATTTGTGTTTATTCGTGCATTTCGTTGTATATTTCAGTATAACTTCATTAAATTTTTAAGAATATGAACATTTTAATGTTTCAGAAATGAGTTCGAATTTTATAAAGTAACCTTCTTTGATTACAGATTAATCAATCAGAATTTCATCTATCTATATTAATTTTATTTAAAAAATTTTTTCAATCCTTTTTTGCAGTTCTTTATAGTGATATAATGAAAAAAACTTATGAAGTGCCTTAAAGAGTTTTAAGAACTCTTTCTCAGTCTAGAATTCTCTTGAATAATTTCATACTTGACAGAAGCAGTCAAGAACTAAAAGCACTGATGGCTATTTTGTTTTGCCCCGAATACGTAATTATTTACAAGTAATAAATACATTCCTTAAAGAAAGGAAGGACACCAAATAATAACAACCCTGATATAAAGAAATGGTTGAAACGGCAGACGGAGCATCATAGGAATAAGAAATTGTCTTCCAAACCAATTTTTCAATTTTCAACCCTTTTATTAAAAATCGTACAAATATTGGTGAAATCCATTCATCAAATTACGTTAGATTATATTATTCACAAAAGAAGACAATAGGATTTTGACACTATATTAATACACAGAAAGAAACAATAAATACATTTTTTTTAAATTTTCTTGAAGCTAATAAAGTGCACTTATTGAAAAATATCAAGTTTATTTTCGAAAAGTGTTTTAATTATCATTTTATATGCCCGTGATGAAAAAAAGAAAAACAAGGATTTTAGATTTTCACTCTGTTCTCTTAAAGAAGAAGCTGTTTTTTCACTGCCTGGATAATAATATGAAGGGTAACAATTTATTGTAATCTCATAATAATCTCAAACTAATTAAAGTATATGCTGTTTTCAATCGTAGTTTCCTTCTAATAAATCCTTCTTCGAAAAAAGAACTTTTTCCAGTATGATAAGAGATGTTGTCAATTGATCAGTAATAACTAAATACATCTTTTCAGAGTTTTTGTCCTTTTTTTGGTACTGCTTTCCTTCTTAAGCACAAAAATAAGAATTGGAGCTCCATTTTGGGAACATTTATCAAATTTTTTAAAGAAAATATTGATTTTGCTTCATATCAAGTATCACTTAAAAACTTAAATATATCTTCTATTGTTAAATGGCCACTTCCATGTACTCATTTTGCGAAAAGTGTATAATCACTTTCATCTAAATACCCTATGATACATCCACAAATTTGTTTATTACAAAGTATATCAGCTGAGAAATTCTATACGATTGAAAAATTGAATTTTATGTGATTTTATATTTTCATTAAAATATACCAAATAATTTCTATGCATTACAACTCACTGCCTTTTTCATCATTTAGTGTCAATGTGCAAGTTTCAATTCTCTAAAAATTACATACTATTGTAGATATTAAGAAAAGTTATACGGAACTAGAAAACGTGAAAAAAATATTTTTATTAAGCATTCATCATACTATGACAGAATGGCGACTCATCAGCTCAGAAATGAGCATTGCTGCAAACATTCTCGCGTGTATGGTGTTTTCCTTCTTGAAGACAAACGTTTTCAAGTAGGTAAGTATGCACAATGTTCAAATCCAGCAAAATCTAAGCAAAGACTGTGGAAATAAGATATTTGAAGGTTTGCAAAGTTTATATTTGATTACCTCTGATGAGAATAATTCTCATTTTAAAAATTTTCAAATATTTTAGAATATTTTTCATATTTTTTTCGAAGAATGTTTTATATCAATAGAAAACGAATATCCAGACTTGCTTCTAGCGTGGTAACATAAAGCGAAACAGAAACCCATAAACAGTCCATGAGAGAAAGCGAATAAAGCCAAGAGGGAAAGCAAAGGAGAAAGTCACGCGTCAAAGAAGGGTTAGGAGGAATGCAGCTATGGGAACTTTAATTCCAAGGGCGAAAGGATTACTTTTTCTCGCCTCTTCAGCTCTCTCAGCTGTACGCAGTGGGCGAATTGTGATGCTTTTGAGAGCAATTATTTTGCTGCTCTAACCAAATCGATTTACAAGTTGATTCATTCCCCGTCTTCTTTTTTATGTTTTTATGACTTTTTTTGCCAATTTCGTTGATTGTCGAACTGTCAAATTGGAAAAGGAAGCAAATAAGAATAAAAACGAAAATATAAGCTTTTCAAATAATTTCGGGTGGTGGAGGTTGCAGCATTACAGCCCTAATGGACGAGCTGTCACTGATATCACATGAAGTAATAAAAAAATTACTGCTGTTAACGCTAAATCATTTTTTTAAAAATAAACACCTTAGGTGAACGTCACTGCTGAAAACGTTTATTTCTCATATAAAACTTGAGTTCTTAACTTCTTGTGTTCTGTACATTTAATTACTGACAAAAATATTTTAAGACTTTCTCTTTTTTCCCCAGTAAGTGAATATCCGAATTTCACCAAACTATGTCAAAAAAGTAAGTTATACTCGGAATAAGGGAAAATCTAAGAAAATCATTTTCAGAAATTCGATATGTAAGATAGTTTTTTTTCCACAACGTAACTTACTTCTATCAATGACCTCTGATAACCATCTAAGCAACCAGATGAACAATATAACTACTGATGAGGCTCGTCTCAGCAGTCAACTACGCTCCATTATACCCGCTCTCTGTACTTCGCAATCTAAGTGTCAAGTTGAGTCAATGCTTGTACGAGAATATATAGCGAAGCCCCTGCCTCATACCTTTGGAATGTAATGCGACAGCCCCGAGGAATAGGATTGATTTAGATCTCTCTAGTATCGTCACAACGACCTTTCTATTAGCATTGCTATACTACTGAATCAATCTAATGATTAACTCTGTCAAGAGAGCTGATTAAATCAAGGTAAAAGAAACACGCATTTATTCATACAACAAAGACTCTAATGCAATATCGAGGCAAGCAGTTGAATTCCAAAATCCAACTGGAATACAAATACGATTAAAGATTCTGTAATTTTTCACTACAATAAATTGGAGGCTTCGAGTCATTAGAGTAAAATAGATAATGATTAGTTTTGATATATCTTTCATATATTCAAGAAATTAATGTATCTTCCATTAATAGTATAACAAAAAGAATATAAATCATCTTACTGAGTTTTATTATTCCTCCCTTACTCTATTTTATATTTTTGAGGCAATTTATGACACGGTTGAATCCTTAAACAGAAGTAAATTCTGGCAGATATTAGTTTCAGAGGAAGTAAAGTTTTGACATTCTCATAGATGCAACGTATAATAATGACTAAAATAATATCAAATTCTGAACAACATATTAAAGCGAACTTTCTTTTATGTTTTTGAAAAGTTGTTTCAAGATACAGGAAAGCAATTCTCAGAAATCAATTATATAAATTTATTATCAAAAAGCGTATTTTTTTCTGTCGGTTCTGCTTATTTATTTGAAGTTTTGTAAACTTATTCAACAGTTATTGAAACAAGGCTATTAATATTAATAATTTTAAACCAATAAATTATTATTATTATGTTACTGTTACAGTCACATAATATTTTTCTAATTAATAAAGTATTATTTTACAAGAGAGAATGAATATAAATTTAAAATATCTTGATAATGCATAATTTTAAATTATTACAAGAACACTGTTTTTAAAGCGTAATTATGAAAAGAAGCATATCACAGAAAAGATTGGAAGAGGCTAACTTACTATGATAAAATACATGAGTAATAACAAAAAGTTTTCGGCATACTTTTAGAGGATAATTAATTTTAAACTAAGTAAAAAATGAATTTAATATTTAATTTTTAAAGTGACTGCTGAGTTCTTGCTAGATGAATGAATAATAATATAACAAAAATAAAGGAACGAAATTTGAAGCCTGAATCAGAAACATCAAATATCATATTTTTTACAAGAAAAAATGACATAAATTTAATTAATACACAAATGAACTCTGAAGAAGGGCAATTTTTTCTTATTCAATGTCAATATTTGCGCTCTCATAAAATAAAAAATTACGCCCAGCGTTAATTAAGAATGACGTTCCATATTATTCTCCTGGGGGATTATTTGTACATTTTTGATAATTATTTAGTTGTGACACTTATTTCATATTTCATTCGTTTAATCTGTAATTATTAATCATAAGCTATGTTTTAACATTCTTTCCATGTTTTTAGATGAAATTTAATGTTTGTTCTGAATTTTACCAAAGATGTATCTATCAAAACATTGTCCAACTACATATCAAATCAGACGTCAAGATATTTATAAGCCATATTTGTTTATTTTAAATATTCATCTATTTCAATGTTGATTTAGTTGTATACTTATAAATTTGGATTTATAACAAAAAGTAACACTGAACAACTCAAAGAGGAACAGTTAAAAATTATATATATTTCTATATATAAACAATTGGAAATATAAAAATGTTTCAAAATTTAAAGTTTAAGTTCTTTGTGATTGAAAAATTCTCTTAATAGTCAACAAAAGAGAAACTGTGACAGATTATTGTATTAATATTAATAATAGAGGAATCTGTCATTGTATTAGCATATTTGGAACATTTTTTTACTAATTTCAATTTTTACTCTCACATGCATGTGAGAAATGCTTTCATTTTCTTTGTCAAAAATATGTTTCATTGAATTTAAGAATAGTTAATAAACATAAATAAATCTACGTACCAAATAAATATGAAAATGGAGGCGGAGTAAATTTTTTCACTTACTTGCTCTTAAAATTGTGGTCTTCTACAATAAAAATAAATTATTGTTTCTTGGAATAACTTGAAATTACTACTGTGTGCAGTGTTATAGAAATAGTCACATTTCCAAAGAGATGAAATTCTGCGAGAAAGTCTATCAAAATAAATGCTAATGACGGTGTTATTTGTTATTCAAAATATAATATGTGTACTTTCTTTATCAACAACTTATTGGAATTCTTCAGCTGTGCCCTATTTATGTGTGTTAATGCTAGATCTATGCTATTTGTACTAAGCATACTATCAAAACTATTTCCTTTGTAGCGTTGCGATAAACGGATCCATAGTTATGGTACCCTAAAAACTTGTACTTTTACCTCGTTATCTAGTACAGATTTTGGATTTTTATAATTCCATGAAAAAGATACACCGTTACGGTCAGATTAATTCTGGAGCATATTCCTTATCTATAAACTTCTTTTAAGATGCAAGAAAAATATCACTATAACAGTCCCTATCGATTTTATTTGGAATTAATTTTCAGGAAAACAAAAATGATGTTATTAATAATAATGTAACAAATATGAATATTCTGAAAATTAAGCAAATAGAAAGAAGAAACATTTTTAAAATACAAAAAAATCAATGGAACTACCAAACGAAAAAATGAAATACTTTCATGTTCTTTTAACTGATATCTTTAAAACCTTAAAGCTATTAGAGCTTTAGAGATTTAACATTTAGATTATTTCAAAGTAAATAATTGTATATTTATTGTCGTCGTTGTTTGAATTTCACTTTGCACAAGATTGAGCATAAAGTTGGTGCTATAGCACAAGTAACAGTAATACGTCATCGAAAGTCCTGCTATGTTGGCGGATACACTCAACACACCTGTTGTCTGGGTTATTCCCACAGAACTCGCATACACATGCAGTTTCAGTTTATTCCCACAAGAAAAAGTATAATGGGGTCATTTTAATAAACATAATTTTTTTCCAATTTTTATGCATTCCATTTTTTTATCAATTTTCTCCTTTGACCATGTCTTGTGACGTTTTAAATGTTCTGTTCTTCGTGTAATATGCACAAGGTGTCTTTTTTCTACTAAATCGTTAACACTCTGCAACTTTGTAACTGGCATTTTCTCCCCATTTTTTACCGTTTTCGAGATAGGAACGCTAAATACGGAAATTGGCAGGAGATGGAGCTGTAATTAAGCTTGTCGCATAGCACGTTTTAGTAGGCATAGATGCTACTTTCATTACTATAGCTGTCGTCGTTCTGAAGTAAAGGTGGGGCAGCACTTATTTAAATGGGCACCATGTATATTATTTGGAATTAATCCTCCATAATATTGATTTTTCATAGTTCCGAAATTAATTAAACCCAAGTTATCTTTGTTTTTAAATCTGTGTCAAGACTGGATATGAGATGATGTAGATAGCTTAATAAAAAATTTCATTTATATCAAGATATTTTAAAAGTGGTTAAAATCATAAATGTTAAAATATTAGTTGAAATTAATCGTTTTTTATCAAACTTACTCAGGTTCCTACGCGTTAATGGAATCTGCAACCCACATCTAATTTAAAGAAAGGAATTTATAATATCTCTTTAATATTTACTGACAAATTTGAAGTTCAAATTCATTTACAAACACTGAATTTAGATATAATCACTTGTGCCTGCGAGTAACATATCTAACAATTATTAGCAACAGAAACAGAGCCACTGTAATTCTATAAAACTGGAAACTTTCGTAACAAAATGTTAATTAAAAACTTCAAATTTCAAACACAGCTTCATCTAACAGAATGTAATTTTATTTAAACTTTCTGTGAAATGAAATGAAATCATTTTTCATGATTTTTGTTTTTATGCTCTGCGGTGAATTTCAAGAAAACTGAAAGATTTGAAGAAGGACCAGAAAATAACACGAATATGAAACGTAACATATAAAGCAGATAATTAACTGAAATTCCTATTTCGATATATGCATAAATTTTTCTCCATATAATTTTACGTCTAACACAGGTTTATGAAAGAAGCATTTGTCTGGAGAATTAGAATTACCAACTATACCAGCAGACTTTAATAACTGATATAGTAGACATAACACAGACATTCAGTAATGAAGTTTGCAAGGAGTTATTTTGATGGTAAAGCCCCATATAGTCATGGAGAGTTGAATTTTCTTTTGTCTTTAAGAAGAAAAGAAAAAGTCTTTGATCTGCTTTTTCTAAAAAGAGAAATCAGCTGCCATTCGACCATGTTCTTTTATATGAATTACATCATGAATTTTAAAAAATGTGTGCATAAAACATAAAAAAGAGAGAAAATATGAGAACATAAGAAAAAACAGTTAATAAAGTTGTGATGATAAAAGTTTTGTTGTATCTGGAATCACATTAATAATATTATCTTTAAAATTGTTGTAAAAATGTAGTTTTGACTTCAAATATATTTAGTCTGAGCAAATAATTTAGCAAGTTGATGATTTTAATAGATAATTGTTTATTCATTCACTTATCCTGTTTTTAAATCTCTGTTAAAAAATTCAGAATTCAACACTCTGAACATCATTCAAATTTACTGTAAAGAATTAGTGAGTTTCAATAAAAATAAAATTTATAGATGAATTTACAATAAAAATTTTAGAAACTATATCATGTTATATTCTTTATTTTCAGTGACTGAAATTCATCAGAAGATGATTATGTTTTGCATAGAGTCGTGAAAATGTTCAATATTAAATCTGGACAACATATTCATTTCCAATCAATAACTTTTAGATAAACTATCTTCAATGAGAAATGTAATTATCGAATATTTTATTTCTTATAACGAAATGATTAACAAATTAGAATGTGTTGAACAATTTCTGAATTAATTTGCTTAGCCAGAATAATTAAAAAATGATTCCAAGTTTAAAAAGATTTTTACTAGAAAGAAAACAAATAATATTTATGCATCTAAAATGCAATTGTTTCCAGTCTTCTAATATATTTTTCGCAATATTTTGATTCACATTTTTATTTAATTAATTTATATTAAGACAATAATTCTAAATTTACTTACATGAAGTTAGCTCAGTTTTCCAGCTACAAGTTGATCAAATGCAATTTATTGATAGAAAGACATCTGTGATAAATGTTATGATTTTGCATTTCTGCAAAGAAAAGGCGAAACATGTGTTTTAATCTGTTATGTCCAAATTCGTTTTCTTATCATATTCTTTATTTTACCAGTTAATTTCCTGCCATTTCTTATAAAGAGTTATAAACAAATTCATTAACATATAATTATATTTATTATTTATGTATTATCGTGATAGTTTTATTCTTTAATTAATATTTTGACTACTACCACTACATAAACAAACTATGTATATAGGATTGCAATATTTTCACGCCTTTATATTTTGACACAATCTAATTGCAGATGAAAAAAGTAAAAGATCAGAATCTATAAGCAGAGAGGTAATAAATGTGAGGTTTAGAAATATATTTCCCTGTACTAAATTTAAGCACGATATAGACTCACACTCAGAAAGCCGTAAAAAAAATCCAAATCTAATTTTTAAGTCAAATTAACCCTATCGAAATAACATCAACATCCGAGGTTTAATTACACTCTTGGAGTTTATCAATTATGCCTTATCCAACAACAAGTAAGAATAAGATATGCTATTCTTCTAATTTTTACCTCTTTCCGTATAATAAGACGAGGAGAATTCTTTAAAGTTTATTCGAATTCAGAGCAAATCCTTCAAATAATTAATTATTCATGCAAACCTCTTTCAGAAACCCCCACCCGTACTTGTATATTTAAACCCATTCGGCACAACCTCAGAATCTCCGTACATACTACGCTTGAAGGACAAAACAGAATCTCTCTTTGAATTTGAGCTCGCGACTAGTGAGGAAACGGTGCGCCTTATTAAATTCTAATCTACGTTAGGGGTTGTTTTCAGCGCATTTCCACATCTTTATTTACTTTTATGTATTGCTGCACGTCATGTGGTAACTGGTGCCTGTAATCTCAAAATTGTCTTAAAATTTAATTTAATTTTCTTTTCGTCCTCTTTCACTTCACGCTTACATCAGTCAATACGAGGGAAAAGAAAACACTCACACATGAATCCTTTTAATTTAAAAATAAAAGTGTAGGCAGGTCGTTAATTTTTTTATTCGAAATTTGATTTCTATTTATATTAATATATTATAAAAATTCGAAGCTGAGAAAAATTTATGAAATTATTTCCACCCATTTGTTCTATAATCATTCTTAGTCAACCAGCATACATGATTGATACATGTATTTACATATTCATTTGCAATATAATACAGAAAACAATATCAATAGTTATCGCTTTGTGCTTAATATCCGAATTAGTAAATGTAACATTCCAGCAGGCGCGCGTATGCAGGAGATACTTATAAAAATATTCTTCTATAAATTTAAGTGAAACTTTCATTTATATAATTTTTAGGTACTTTTCCGTTAGCCGGGTGCAAATGTCGCCAATTATGAACCAAACGCGAGCGAAGTCGCCGGCCGCAAATGTCGCCAAAATTTGGCGGAATTCTATATTATTTGGCGATTTTTCGCTTGCGCTCGGCAAAAATGTCGCCATTTGTGAACCAAACGCGAACCAAGTCGCCGGGCGCAAATGTCGCCAAAATTTGGCGGAGTTCTTCATTATTTGGCGATTTTTCGCTTGCGCCCGGCTAACGGAAAAGTACCAATTTTTATTTAGTATAAAGCTAATAAATACATATTACAAAAAAAAGTTATATTTATTTTTGTAAAACAACATGTTATAAATATATAATGCGATGTAAGATATAAGTATCTCCTGCATGCGCATGCCATCTATTAAATAAGATTATTAAGGAAGTTAATAGATCCGAACCTCTAACATGATTCAGAAATGTCGTTCGTAATTAATTTTTTCTTTATTGTCCAAATTAAGACGTTATTATAACTAAAAATGGAAAAAAAACTAAGCTGCCAAATGTCCCATGTAAACTATTTATTTCTTTATTCTTCAAGAAATAAGATTGGGCAATATTTTTTTCTAATAATAATTTACACTAATTACTGCAGAACACTAATTTGTATGAGACAAAATCGATAGATGAAAGGAAATCTGGAAAATTTATTATTATGGCATGGCATGACCCAAATAAGCTTGAGCCAGGAACCTAAGATTTGTGCTTAATTATATTAATTTAAAATAATTCGTTGTAATTATAGTAGTTGCATGATTTTAAGTAACTTCATTAATTCTAATTTACAGGAGTGATCTTGCTACTGCTACTGGGCTAGAAAAATAAGCAAAAACTATAAATATCTTAACCGCCTTTAACAAGATGTTTGGTAACCTTTTCGCTTGAAGGAAATGAATTAACGGGGGAATATTTTTTAATATTTTTATTTAACAATTTATAAAAGCCAATGTTAATTGAAAATTCTTATAATGTGTTTGCAATTTGATTGGGTGAAATTAATTTTATTGAGCTGAGTTATGAAATCACATTAATTCGATTACTAACGATTTGGAGCTTTGGAGGGAAGATGAAAATAATGTTAGGAGATTGCAGCTTATTTCTAGCAATTGAAAATTAAGCGTTTATTTGTTAAAGTCGTGTCTCAAAGAATTTTAATTATTCTAACATAAAATAACTCCTAAAGGATTGAAATATGAATAAAGATATTTACTCAAAATGTTTAGATTTGAACAAGGTCGGGAAATAACTTAGTTTAAGAGGCATTATACAACATTATGAATTATAAAAAATATTTAATTCTAATTATATACCTTGAAATCCTTTCTATTGAATATCGTTTCCTTTTCTTAATGCCATCTAGCATGTGGCAAGAACATAAATGAATCCTTTAACATATCAAGTTAGTATTTATTATACTAAAAACTCATAAAATTTAACTGATATTTTAAAATTACTATATCGTAGCTTAACAAGCCACACCACCTACCTCATTTTTTTCAAATTTTAAAGAGGAAGAAAAAATCAATTTTTCGTAATCAGTAACGAATATTTTCGAATTTTTTTCCACATCTGGTTGGAGCAAACAGTCTCATGTTCATATCAAATGTTAAAAAGATTCAGAAATATTGGTTACTGGTTGCGAAAAATTGAATATTTTCTTGGTTTTTGAAGTTTCAAAAAATTCAGATATGTGGTGTTACTTGTTAAGCGACGATATCCTGTTACATTTCTAAAACGCTATTATTAAATATTATATAAACAAGTTTAATGGCTTAGGAATATAATAAAAATTGAATTTAATATATAATTTAAGAATTTTCAAAAATATTTGGCTGATTGAAGAACATCCACTTCACAGATTTTTTACTAAAATAAAGTCGTATCATTTGCTTTTTCATAAAGTTTTTAAATCGATTGTTTCTACTGTTTTCTGTACTCGATAAACTATGAGAAAATGGGCGAAGATGTATCTAATGTAAATATACATATATTAAGCAGTGTAAATTGAAGCATTTTTAAACTAAAAATATATAACCTAAATTCTTCTAATAATACAAAATTTCCGCTACATAATAAGGTTATATGAGAGTACGTTTCAACAGTAATTCTGTCATTTTACTAGAAAATTTTAACTCCCTCAACAGATTATAGTAACTTCACTCTCTTGTTCCATTATTCATGTCAGGGTAATGAAAGCAAATGAAATGGTAGACCTTTATTTTTGATTGCAATTTATCCAAGTTAAAATCAGATTAATAACCTTAATTAGTTTCCAGAAAATTAAGTCTATTTATCAAATGATTTACTAGAAAATTTCTAGTAAAAAACTAATTATTAAATTCTAATTTATTTTTGGAGGGAAGCTATTATATTATCTGAAAAGAATAAAATTCACTTCTATGTAGGTATGCCAGTTTATACATTGGGTTGCCATTATTATGTAGACACTTTTAAATTTGCATAATTTTTTCGAATATCTCCATAACATCGGCATAGATTTTATTAGAATTTCGAATATGTAAGGATTAGGCTTGAACTCACATTTTACAGTGAAGATGACAAAAAAAATTGACTCATCCCGTTTCAAAGAAAGCTAATAACGAGATAAAATTTCATCAATGGTTATGTTTGATGTGCATAATTTTTACATGAACTTTCTTAAACATAGCACAAATATTCAGGAAGATATAAAGGTTTCTTTAAAAAAATCCTAAATTATTCCGCATGTTTTTCACCTATATTCAGGAAGATATAAAGGTTTCTTTAAAAATTCCCAAATTTTTCCGCATGTTTTTCACTTATAACTTGCAGAGTTTTAAACCAAATTCCGTGAAACCTACAGAATACGTGAAAATCTGATAGAGAAGCATTGTGTTACAATGTGAAGTAAATACTTTGAATATTAAAGGAAATATGAGTAATTTAGAAAAAAAAATCCGCGTATGTGCGAAATGTAGCATAATTTTACTTTCATGGCAAAAGAGCCAGATGTATAGGACAACGTATATGAAAATTCCAGTTTAATACCATTCGTATTCAAAAATTGCAACTTGGTGAATTTCGGTACACTCTAAGAGAGGCTTAATGATGAAGGTTCTTGCACAAATTGATATTTTTTAAGCTCGATTCTTCGAACGGTGATATTAAATTTTATGAAATTTGAGTATCCTGAATTATCATGTATATTTATAAACTAAATACATAATGTAAATTACAGTTCGACGATTACTCTTCGAAGATTCATGCTATGCTATGAAAAATTACACTACATTTTGCACCTGTTCAGTGGAAGATCATTTACTAAAATACTCATATTTCCTTTAATATTCAAAGTATTTGCTTCACATTTTAATACAATGCTTCTCTACCATATTACCACGTATTCTGTAAGTTTCATCCAATTTGGTTTCAAGCTCTGTAAGTTGTAAGCAAAACACATGTGGAAAAATTTGGGATTTTTTAAAGAAACCTTTATACCTTCCCGAATATTTGTGCTGTGTTTACGAAAATTCATGTAAATATTATGCACATCAAATATAACCAGTGATGAAAGTTTCATCTCGTTATCAGCTTTCATTGAAACGGGATGAGTCGAATATTTCTTTCTTCATCACTTTCTGGTCATGTCCCCTAAATACTCTCGTCAGCGAATCTTCAATTTAAAATGTGAGTTCAATCCGAATCTTTACATGTTTGAAATTCTAAGAAAATCGATGCAAATTTTCGGGAGACACTCGAAAAAAATATGCAAATTTTAAAGTATCAAATTTATACACTATCCGACCAAAAGTATCCGGACACTTTCAGATTTTCACATTTTTTAGAATTTCTCCGGAAAGATTTAACTGACTGAATTTAAACTTCGACCATGTGAAGAAGAGACTGTAAATCACATTTTACATGGAAGATTCGAACCGGATGTCAATTAGGGGATTGTCTACAAACTGATGACAGCAAAAACTTTTTTGGCCCACCCCGCTTCACAGAATACTGATAAGAAGACAAAACTTTCAGAAATGGCTATGTATAATGTGCATAATATTTACAAGAATTTTCTTTAACTCAGCTCAAATATTTGGGAAAATATAAAGTTTCTTTAAAAATCCCAAATTTTCCAGCCTGTTTTTTGCTTATAACATTCAGAGTCTTCTGTTATATTACACGATACTTACAGAAAAAATTACAGTATGTTAGAGAATAATTTTATAAAAATTTGGAAAAATGTTTTTAAATATTACAGAAAATATGAGAATTTTTAGTAAATAAGGTTTTACTGCGCATACGCGAAACATAGCGTAATTTTTCTTTCACAACTTTAAGGCCAGATATATAGGGCAACACTTATATAAGAAATTCAGTTCAATATCATTAGTATTCAGATAGATTTTGGCATTACAACGATCAGAATTTTAGCTCCTGTCGAAGAGAAGCAACAAGATGAGGGGTTGTACACAAATTGACATTTTTGAAACTCACATCTTTGAATAGTTATAGTGAATTGTATAGTGGTTAGAATTTGATGAACACCCATTAACACATATCAATTACGTGCATAACTTAAATTCCAGCTAATTAGGCACTACAAACTACAAAAATTTTATTCCTTTAAATATATTATTTACATGATTATTAACGAGTTACATATTGTTACAATTTTAGGGTCAAACGATATTTTTAAATATATTTCTTTTATGACCAAACGATTTTTTTTATCTAATTAATTTCTTTTCTTAAAATATTTTAATATTTCTACATATATATTTTTTATTCGTCACAAATATTACATGTGTTCATAGTGAAATGTTCAATGTGAGTTAGAGTCTGCTCTTCACACGGTCGAAGTTTAAAGGCAGTCAGTTAAACCTTTCCGGAAAAATTCTAAAACATGTGAAAATCTGAAAGTGTCCGGATACTCTTGGGCATATAGTGTATTGGCAACCCACTGTATTTTTCCTACGTTTCTCCCTAAGCAACATGACCGATTTTTAAATAAAATTGGGACAATTATTGCTTATTAACTGAACATCACTAACCTGGATGTTAGACATCCCCACCGCTGTGATATGGGAGAGGAGAAGAGTGAGATAAATTTCCTTATACGTCACAAATTTAAACAACTAATTTCTACAGAATTTCAAAAGGATTAAAAAAACTTCAGTTACGAAAGCAACTAATTTATTTTCAAAAATATATTTATTCTTTATTAAAATTTAAAAACAATATATATTGGATTTTTAATCCAATTTTCCTGTCCATTTAGTATTTAGTATGAAAATACATTTCAATCCACCTCTTTTACACTGTATTTCATAAATTATTTGTGTTTGTTAATGCGGTTGATTTATTTAAATTAAAATTTTTACCTGTATTACTTGCTCTATCTGATAACCTTATTAATATTATTATAATTACATACATGCCACCATCTGTATTTATTTATTTATTTTTTCATGATTTGCTTATGAAATGTTCCCTCGCCTGAAATTCTGTGATCTCTTGAATCATTTTCTGAATGTTCCCTTAGCAATTATTTTCAACTTTTTTCGTTAAGCCTTGTTATGTTAAATCCTAATTATTTAAGAACAATTATGAACGGAAAACAAGCTGATTTACATAGGCATTACATAATAATCTCTTTGTGCTAAAATTCATATAACGATAAACCATAAACGAACGAATTACTCTGAGTAGCCTAGACTTGTTGAAAGAAGTCATGTAATTATGGCGTCGCATATTATCATTATGAGAAATTTTATTTCTTAATTGATGATGATATTTAAAAATAAAGCTAGAAAGTAGCAGCTTTAAATCTTATCTCTTGTGACTATATGCTTAGGAAACGTGGTGCCAGGAACACAAACAAGATAAAAAAAATTCAGAAAAGCTGTATTCAATCATATCTGCTCCATTGATAACATTTCTTATGAAATGGGGAAAATATGTAACCCACATTATTTTCAAAGAAAAAATTCTCAAGTTCAAGCTACAAGTAAAAATAACAAACACGTTAATTAGTTTCATCCAAAAAATTATCTTCCTCCGCGATTTTTTTAGAGTTTCAAAAAATGGCGTTTTATTAAAAGACTAACAGCGAAAGTATTTCACTCTGCACTTTTTTTAACTCGAGACGTTTAAAGTTATCATTAATTAACAATGAGAGAGTCTAATTTTGTCTCTGAGAATGATTAAAAAAAATGGGTGAAAATAATTCCATAAACTTTTTTACTTTAACGATGTAATGCAAAATAAATTTTAAAGATAAAATTCCCAAACTGAAAACAGCATTATTTTAAACTCGAAGAATTTAGGTGTGTGTGCTTTTTTCATTCTATTTATCAACGTAAGTTACTTACGTGAAAAAGAAAGAGGAAGAAATGAAGAAAAACTAATTTATAAGAAGATTTCGACATAATAGACATCACTTGCTGCAAGCCATACCAGAATACAAGACAATATCAAAAATTCCTCTGTAAATTAACGGAAAACAACCCGTTTCCCAGAATAGAATTTGATAAAAGGCATTGTCGCCTCACTCGTCTCGCAAGAGAAATTTTGTTTTTCCCTTCAATTACTTCCGACTCTTTAAACGTCAAATTTTCTTGAGTACGAAAATGAGCATATCTTTATTCAGATTTTATACACAAATAGCATGCTACTGACAAGTGCAACATCGTCATTCCTCATCGTCATCATCAAAATGACAAGAAATCGTAAATTTCAATTCGTTACCAGTTAAAAACTGATATTTCTGTTTCTGACAGAAATTGCTGTTTTCATTTGTCGCTGAATGAATTATCCCTTTCTGAATACTTATTAGAAGATATTGAATCATCTAAGATAATGCAAGGGCAAACTGAACTAAAAAGAAAGTTCGCGCAGATCTACAAATAAGGTTAGTTTTGTATTCTTAAAAGGATAAATTACGTTTAATGGCACCGCAGATAACTGTAGTGACTCTAACACAAATTATATGCGTGACCTCCAAATGTTTCGAATCATACTTAAAAATGATCATTATAACGGTGCAATTGGATACATTGTGGTATCATTGAATATTTTATAAAATATCATGATAAGAATGACATGGAAATGTTGATCTAGATTCTTGGCCTTATTTTCTTAGACGTAAAACACCTTGAGACGCTTCCATATAAAGTCAATATTTTCTGCAGACTGACCAGATATTTTAGATGACATCATATTATTTATCTTCGTCTCAGAAAATTTATAACTGAAACCTATTTTTGAAGAAAAAAACTCCATGCGACTAAGCTATTTCGAAAGATTTTTATTCTTTTCGTACTTAAAAATATCCTCTTCTGTCCTCTTATTTCATTCCCTTGCGTCATCGCAGGCAAGAATAATTTCATATCTAAAAATCCAACGCAGCAGAATAAGAGATATGGTGTCGTATATATTCAGTCAATTTATTCCCCTATAAACATCGATTTCTAAAGAGGCGGTAGATTTAGTTGAAATATGTTTTCAGTGTTTTTCATTGCGAATGGAAATGTTTAATTCTATAGCAGTACTGTATTTTAAAATTATAAGATAATAGAATATTTTTTTACTAAAGTCTATGTGATTAATTAGCAATTACTTTAAACCTGTGCTTTTTAAAAAAATATAATATAATATTTGTTTAGGATCAATTAACACTCATTTAAGCAAGGAAAAATTAGTTAAAAATAGATTTTAAGGTAATTACAAAGATTCAGTAAATAGTTTTAAAATTAAAATGTGGGTAAATGATATGGCATTGGTAAATGATATAATAAATTTGATCTATTTTTCAAAACAAAACAAACATTTCTTGCTTTAACTAAGAAGATATTAAAAATAAATTAGAGAATTTCTAACTAAAAAATGCTGGAAGAAATTACAATATAATGACAAAATTGTTTATTTCAAAGTGTTGAAAAATAAGACACTTCAGTGTAATTACAAACTAAACCCTTCAACATTTAAATTTCATTCCTTCCATCCTTATTCATATATCTTACAATAATTCTAGAATGAATTCTAACTTAACTTATGATGTCATGATTCTTACTTTGATTCGCTGAAAATTTTTTATGGCTTCTTCTTAAGTGCCGTACTCAATGTATTTTCTAATTGTCAAATTTTGATGATTATTAAAGATCAAATATTTGTTCTGGTATTTTCTTAACAAAACTGCTATTCTAAGCCTTATCTTGTCTAAAATTTGAATAATGTGCTAGGTAAAATTCTGAACACTGCAAAATTCAATTACTTGCTTCAGCAGTTTAAAATCCGTTTTACATGCATCACTAAATCAAAGTGATTTCTTATTTCTTTGCTGTAGCGGCCTTCATCACTAGGATTGTTTAAAAAATCCCTGTCAGTGAAATGAAAAAGAATCTATAAATGATTAATTGAAATTAATATATTTCCCTTGAATAATGTTTTCCTGATTGAAAAGTTAAATTTTCCAGGTAGAACATCATGCCTCATGATATATTGTACAATAATATACGTTAGGAATATTGTTCAGCATCATGCAATAGTGTATAATATTCTTGTGATACTGAGGTTACTAGCTTATCTAGCCTTATCGTTCACCAATCAAGTGACTTAACTTTCTTCCAAAATAATACAAAATGAATAATGTGAATTCTTTAGTTTCAAATGTGTTTTCGTATTGAATTATACTTTCTAGAAAAGATGATAATGTGCAACCAAAGTTTGAAGAATGTAAGAAGATAATATGAGACTGTGACAGGACATTGATTCTATCATGTTTGAGATTACCAAGACTAGTACTAATAGTCATCATTCATATGCACATGCTTATTTTTAATGATTATAATTAATCAATATGCAAATGCAATGCAATTAATTCCTAAATGTGCATGCAATGGGAAAAAAAAATTAATACTAATTGCACAATTTTTGACATTGTTAAATTTGTCCAGAAAAATTAACCTAAATTTATTTTCAAACTTCTATAAAACGTTCTATTTTGTGTTTTCTAATGATAAATTATGTTCAATAGGCGAAAATGTTTTTAATTTCACATAGGAGAAAACCCATATAACTCTACAGGGTCTTTCAAAAGGCAGCTTACAAACTGTTAGGATAGACAGAAAGCGCTAAAAAAACCAAAATAGCATGAGAATGTGTGGCCAGTATCTCCGCATTGTTGGCGAAATCACCTCCTCCCTGCCGACGCATAAGGAGAAATCTAAATGAAGGGCGTCACTATACTAATCGGGAACTGAGAGTGTGCTAAGAGAGAACTAATAGCCATTACCGGCCATTGCCGAATCCCTCATGCAGTAACATCATCCCGTCATCAGAGTAGAGGAAACTCAACCACACACCATCCTTCTAACAACCAGGGAAGAGAACCTGCTTACTTTTACGGATGTTTCTCATCACCATATTTCAGGCGCCCTAATTGAAATCCCGGACAATTAAATCGGTAATTATGTGTTGAGGGGACTTCTCCAGCACATCAGATCCATCAACTTCTAACCGTTCTGTTCATAAAATCAAGTACAAAATTGTCAAATGAGGTGAAGACATCGTGCTGGAACCGCACTGCACGGAAAACAGACAGATGAACAATGTTGAATTTCGGTGCATGTTTGCAGAAATTTGGTGATGCGGTACATGCCTATTGGGGTGCGGTTCAGCTTACTATCATTCCATCATACTTTCGTTGTTATAATCTATTCCATATATAAGGATCACGCCATCTGAGCATACGTAAATTCTTATATGCTCTTACGCATTGTAACTTTAAATTAAGCGCTCTGAAATCCAACAACAGTCCAAATGAACATAGCTCTCATGTTTTCACGGCTGGTGTTCCTGGTCATATTTTCCTATGTGACTTTGTGTAGTTTTAGAGTTTCTTACCTCCTTAACTCTTAGTGCGTTTAATTTTGAATCAGTCTGCATATTAGCTTGACATAAAATTTCTTGATTGACAAACTTTGTTTTGATTTTAAAATGATAATTATATATGGAATATAAATTCCTTTAAAATAAATTTTGTTAAGGTCAAAATCATTCCATTTTGAAATAGATACTATTTATTGAAAGGAATTGAGCTTCTATATTAGCAAATGTTTCTTTCGAAGATTACGAAGGTTTCGAAGAATTTTATTTGCGTATCGTTCGGATTTTATTCCGAATTCGTTGTATGTAGTTTGCTCTGATTTTTAGAAATATGAGCTTAAAGAATTTCGTACTTCTTACGTATTGTAAGAATTGTAATTCGAATTTCGTTTTTCAGTTTTCCAATTTCTCTCCATAATGCAACAACTTTTATTTTATCGAGGTAACAAAGGTTAACGTTCCAATTTATCCGACATAAAAAAAGCTGAATTTGTATCTGATCAGATTTGATCCTTTAGAATATTGAATTTGCAACAAAACATTTACTGGGAGAAATAAAATGAAAAAAAGTTAAGTGAATTGGATCGCAATTTCTTTCATATCCAAAGTTATCGTTTAGTAATACAATGTTCACATTTTATAAATATATTGCAATCTATGAACTAAATATAAATGTAGTTCGTTTCTTTTGTCCATTTCTAAAGCACCTGTTTTCAAACTCGGTTTAAGTTGCGGGAAATCTTTCTATATTTTCTTTATTCGATTTTTATCGTTATTTTTTAATAGAAGAGCAAATAACATATGATAGTTACGATTTTTTTACTGAATCTAGTTAGGCGCTTGATATTTATCATATCGCTTATGTGTGTTGTGTGTTCAACTTTAAGATCATTTGAAAATGGGGTCACGCTTTTGTCCATAGACTTTTAAGGAGTTCTTATTAACGAAGCTTTGCCATCAGTCATCCATCTCCTAGGGCCGGAAAATGCAATTCTGATCTCTCGAATTGCTGCCCCGGATGTCATAAGCTTTTGATCTTTATATTTCCTATTTATTCGATTCATTTTGTGTATTTTTTATCTTTCAAACTGTTTACTAATGCAATCATCTAATATGAAATGAATTTAGCACGGTGAGTGCATTTCCCTTCAAGTTTGAGGGAAACATCTACTACTTATAACATCGACTGAAACTTTATTTTCTATCTTCGGGATGACATCTAGGATATTCATACAATCTTTAAGGTAAGAACAACTTGCAAGAAATATACGGATACTTTGGGAGGATTGTGAAAATAAAATAATGCATGCAAAACTGAGTATATTTTACAAATTTAAATATAAAAATGAATCATGAGACATTATAGATGAAAAAAAGCATTTAAAGAGAAATCGATAGTATAGGGCTTATAATAGCCGCGCATAACGAAAGGTTAATATAGTAAAACTGCGGTTAACTGAGCTCGGGCTAACCGAAACCTGGATTATCTGAAATACCTCTGAAATCGCAAAACCAAAAAACACGTACTGTTCTGCACGAAAATAATCACGTAGTCGAAACTTTTCCAACGATATCCCCACTTTCCTCTTTTAATTAAAATATTATTTACGATACTTAACAATATTATTTACGATATTTAACAATATTATTTACGATATTTAACAATATTATTTACGATATTTAACAATATTATTTACGATATTTAACAATATTATTTACGATATTTAACAATATTATTTACGATATTTAACAATATTATTTACGATATTTAACAATATTATTTAGGATATTCCTTACCTGTGCCTATCAGGTTCATTGCGCCCGACGGTTGGTTAATATTTAATAAAGCACATTAGTATAGACTACAAGAAGAGTTTTAAAATCGTTTCGCATAAAAAAAATATTTCAGAATTACTTACTGTAATTAGATATAGAATAGCAAAAAGTGTTCATGGCTTAACCGAAAAAAAAAACGTTATATAAAATGGCTTCCCCGCCTTTAGTTCGGTTAACCGAGGTTTTACTGTATTTGTCTAATCTCATAATCTATTCACCATTACATTGAAAACAGAGTGGTGTAATAAGTTCAGAGTGATCAGAAACATGCACAACCAAGATTTTAATAATAGTGAAAATTCCAAAATGGATATTAATAGCAAATTATTTCAATAGATGGAGCTCCTGTACTACGAAAAGTAATTTGTCACCTGCATATTCAGTTGCTGTTAGCATAAAAATCGTTTCTTTGGAGACTCAGGATGATGATGAGTTTTTCCAGACAAAATGTGTATGTGTTTTTTTCTTTAGTGAGCGTTACTTAGTACAGAATTCCTATAGAAAATGTCGCATTCTTACAAAATACATTTTAACATCTCCAACACAGTAGAAAAACGTTATTCTTTGTTTTCACGAAAGAAGCTTGGTTTCTTCCAAGCGAATATGTCAATCAAGAATATGGATGAAAGTTCAAGAAAGAAATCCCCATTCATCAAAAATTAATGTCATGAACACAAAACGAATGATTTTTTTGTATAGTGTCATCATCCAGCGATTTATTACAGCGATGCGTCATTTGAAAAGAATTTCGCTTCTGCTGGTTTCAGCAGAGATGAGAAACCTGTCATTCGTTTATTGCGACGTTGTCATTTCTAACGGACTTTTTTCTATCTATGGCATCACCTAAAATGCATGATTATGCGGCCAATCTTAACTCTATTGATGAAATTTTAGCAAATACTAAAGAAAAAAATTTAAAGCTAATGCGCTTGAAATTTTAAGAACATTTATTACAACAGTATTGCGAACAATAAAAGTGTTGTAATAATGTGTGAATGTGTAAAATCTGTTAATGTAATAACATTAAAAGTTTTGTCACTTTTGATTCCCGAACTAATCCTTATTTAAATATTATGCATTTGTAGTATTTTTTGTAATATGTTGTAGTTTCCTCTGTAAAAAATATCTTTCCAAGGATTTTCCCATTCTCCATCGCCCTGTTTTCTGTATTTTACATCCAAATATTAATAATATATATGTAATAATCTTACTTAATTTCACTTTAAATTCTAATATTATAGATTTTAAAATCTTAGTACTATATTAATGTATTCCAAAATCGCTTTTCTTAAACTCCAGTTTCGTTTTATTTCCCGCGCTGGAGGTATATTAAATGTCGCGTTTCGGCATATTTATTACTAAAAGAATATTTTAATTACTTCCACCCGCCTACACAAATCGCGAAATCAACGACTTATTGCCACCATTCTTTTCCCTAAAACACTTACGTAATTTAATAAAAATAGCTATTATTCCCTTCACTTTGACCACGTGTCTATATGTTAAATCCCTACCTGAGGAAATGCATGGATTTTCTGTTCGCTTTTTATTTGAAACTTAAACCAAGATGTACGTGAATTCCGTCACCTCCCATCATGGAGGTATGAATAAGAAGGAGTGGGCATTCCTATCCTTCCCTATAGGCGCGAGTGAAGTAACTGTCAGAGGAGCGGCGGCCATCTTGTGACTACCAGAAACTTCGCGGAGCCGCTCTGCCTTCAAGCGGAAGAAGGCTGTTCTTGGACCTTTTCTCTTATGACGGAAAATTCCGAAAACGCGATTGAAATAGTTTTGTTGTTAACACGTAACTACTTTTTTAATTCATTTTTTCAACATTAGTTTTGTTTCATAACTTATAGGGTAGATGCTCCAGTTTTGGCCACTGCACCAGTTTTGGCCACATTGGATCTGTTTTTCCAATAATTAACCAGTAATTTCATATTAGCCAATAATAAGCATTCCAACACTTTAAGCAATCCTTATTTTACTATTTTAAATCTGATTGGTTCATTTTCTCAAACATGTGACTAGTAAAAAAATTAAATGCATGATCATGTATTGTATACTTACAACTGTTAAGGAACAAGTATTTGCAGTTTTTCATCATAAAGCTCTCAGAATTAAATGATTAATATAAAACTTATTACCCTTAAGGTTTATTAGGTAAGCTTTCTTTTTATTCCGATTTCATATCAAAAGTAATTATTTTTAAGATTAAATGGATGGTGGCCAAAACTGGTACATTAAATTTACTATATGTGCTAGTTTTGGCCATATAGGTGGCCAAAAGTGGAACACTACATGTTCCAGTTTTGACCACATAACTTCATTATTATGTTTTTAGCTATTACATAAATTTAAGAATATCTGGATGAAATAAAATCAACTAATTTAGTTTTGTTTCTAAAATAAAAGGAACTAACTTAATTTTATTTCTAAAATAAAAGCAACTGATTTACTTTTGTTTCTGAAATAAAAGTAAACTGATTTAGTTTTGTTTCTAAAATAATAGTAACTGATTTAGTTTGGTTTGTTTTCATTTTACATAGT
>BGPR01000639.1:324852-357617 GCA_013235015.1 Araneus ventricosus
TATTTTATTTTTCGTGTTTTTATTTCAACTTGTTTAAGGGTGGGTTCGAACTTAACAAATTAAGCCCAAGCCACTTCTTGATAATGAATTAATTATTTTTCGAACTTTGAAAATTTTTCGAGTGTTTCTAGGGATTTAGATTTTTCAACGTCCTTTTACTAATAATCTCTCTCTTACAGAATTTTATCAATGATAACTTATCATGCATTAAAATAAAACATTTAAATATAAACATAATAGTTTTAAACTTGCACATTAAATAATTTTAACATGATTTTAAACATAAGCTACCAATCCCTTTTTTTTTTAGATAAGAATTAATTATTTTCTATCGCACTTTTCAAACTTTGAAAATTTCTCTCACAGAATTTTATCAAAGAACACTTATCGTGTTCCTGAACTTACTTTTTCAGTCGCATGAAGACTCTTCTCGATGATGAAACTCTCAAGTTGAAAGGGAGAGATAAAAACCGTGTTTGATAATCATAATTAAATCTTATAATCTATTGCTAAGAATTCTAATGCATAATTCATCAGCATATAAAACGATAAAATTAATTTTTTTAATGACTTAGTTGAAAGAAAAAATGTTTAATTTTTTTTCGAATTGAGCCCACCACCACCCGACAAGCAAAGCTTGCCGCCTCAATTCGTTCTCATCAGCATATAAAATGCTAAAATTATTTTTAATGACATAGTTGAGAGAAAATATTTAATTTTTGAATTGAGCCCACCACCACCCGACAAGCAAACAACCATATGGCGGGACATGTCCTCATAAATATCCTCAGTTTCCACCTCATAAGTCAGTGAATCCGTATCCGTGAAGAGAAGTTCGGCCTTGTCCCCATATTCCTTCTTCATGACATTATAATGAAAATTATACATGATAAGTTTACTTAGCTCTAGAATGACAAAACCTACGTATATAGGCTTATCTAGAGTCAAGCACTTTTTAACACGTTCCACCCCTACCAACTCATTATCAAAGATTTTAAATCTTTTAAAGGTAGGGGCAGCAACTAACTTCTGGGCCTTCTTCTCGTCATTTACCAGTTGCACATCCACACGGTTTCGGATGTTCTCCATGGTCTTCCCGTATACACTGTTGTTCATAAGTTTGAAGAAGTCCTTCTCAAAGGCAGACTTACTATTTTTACGTTGTTCAGTATTGAACATAATGTATTTCTTGAGCCAAGGTTTCTGCTGAAATTTTAAAATTTTATGCACCTTTTCCAATTTTAAGCCTTGTTTTAAATAAAACTGTAGATTTTTGTAGTAGGTGATGTAGTTTTTCTTATCCTTCAAATTGGGCACTAGTTTAGTTGACGGTGTATACTTCATTCCATTTAAAACTGCCTTCGAGAACTCAGACAAATCTTCAAACTTGATAAATCCCTAAAAACACTCGAAAAATTTTCAAAGTTCGAAAAATAATTAATTCATTATCAAGAAGTGGTTTGGGCTTAATTTGTTAAGTTCGAACCCACCCTTAAACAAATTGAAATAAAAACACGAAAAATAAAATATGCAAAATAATTATTTTAAAAAATATTATCACCATTCAATTATAATAAATATTATCACCATTTAAGATTTCAGCATGAGTATTTGACCACGGTTATCAAAGATTAATATTTCTAATTGATAATAACTAATGACAGAAGGAAGAAATCCCAAGTCCCTAAAAACCCAAAAGTCCCCAAATTTTTCAAAGTTCCAAAGACCGATAACAAAAATAAATCCCTATTTCAAGTCCTAATCTTGAATCGTTATCTTGAAAATCCCTTATCTGGAAAATTTCTTATCTGGAAAATTCCTTATCTGAGAAGTGATAGGGAAGGGAGGGGGAGGGGAGAGGGGAGGGCAGAACCACAGAATCACCGTGTGGCTGAAACCCCAATTTCTATCTACTAACATCAGTACAAGGAACAAATGAATTAAATTCATTATTTTCTTCAAAAGATAGTGTAAGAGTTACATATTTATGGAATCTTATTTCTTCTGCAGTATTGTATTTTACCTGTAAGTTCGCATGCATGCTGATTGGGAAACTTATACGAGGTACAAGTTTATAGTACTATCAAACGGAGAACAGAATCTATTAAAAGAAGTCGCACAATCAAGTATCTAGGGATCATCCTCGATGAAAAGTATAATTGGGCTGTACATATTAAACATCAAGGCATGAAGGCTGACCTCACCCTTCAAAGAATCGTAAGAATAGCCGGGCGACCTGGGGCCTCAAGCAAGAACATCGAAGGATACTTTATTCCACAGTGACAGAGAGGATGATCCTACATAGTGTAGCAGCGCCAAATATCACATCCCGACATAAGAAATTACTCCTAACGATCCAAAGGAAGTTTCTGTTATTCACTATCGGAGCCTATCGTACCACACCAACAGCCACCCTGCAGTCTAACTGGAATCTTACCTATTTACTTAAGGCGGAACAAGAAGCTGTTTACGTTCCAGTGGCAAGACTAAGAAGGAGAGAATACTTCTTAGGCTAAGAATTTATCCCAGAAGATTTCGTAGTCGAAGACCTTTATCTCGAACAAAATCCTGCTAAATTTCATCTTGACAATAGAATTTCTCTCTCTCCCCATATTACAGATTCTATAGGGCTCAATATATATATATATATATATATATATATATATATATATATATACAATTAAAAATGGAGGGAGTAACTTGCAGGTAGCACTTTCATTGGCTCCACCAGATCAAAACACTGATGCATAAATGTAAAGATTCTCAGCAGAATAGCGTATTCCAATCAGAGCTCTTGGCAATACACGAAGCTATAATCTGGGCAATCGAACAAAACATGGTTTGCAACATCCGAAGAGACAGCACGTCCAGTCTCCCTGCCATAAAATCACTTAAACAAAACAGCTGAAACAGTTAACACTTTTCTCTCCCAACATCCAAATATAACCATAAACTGGATTAAAGCTCACAATGGCCATTTAAAAACCGAAATGGCTTATGAATTAGCAAAAATATCTACAATTGAAGGAACTGCCTTCAATCTACAAGAACAAATTTGTTTCTTGACGAAAACACTAAAACAGTTGTCTCTAGAATCTGGCAGAGAGAATGGGAAGAAGGAACAACTGGCCGCCACACTTTCGACGTCTTGCCAAAGGTCCCACTGATCTCCAGGAAAGAAATTCTTTTCGTAACTGGGCATGACCCATTTCCTAGCTACTTCAAAAGATTCGGATTGGCTGTTTCGGGCAACTGTGCATGTGATGACGTGGGAACTCCATTCCACTATGCCACCGTCTCACCTCTTACCCTTTCCTTCCATTTCAAAACTCTTTCAGCATTTCATAAACTTGCCTTGCTCCGAAATCTTGTCTTAAATACACACGTAAGAAGAAGGCTGAGGATCCTTATAGATTTCATACAGACAAATGCGCAGCTGCTTAGATGCTGAAGCCTGATTTTTCCATTATCACCCTAGAACATTGAATATCTATGGATGACACTCCTTTTGTCCTTGATCCTGTTAAATCATAAATTATTTTCCCAGGATTCTCTTCAAACTATTTTTAACTCTTCAACCAGTATTTGTTATTCTGAACTTAGCTAATGTGCATACAAATATGTTTAACCATTCTACTGTTATCGCTTCAGAAAGATTCTTTTAGTAAGTTTTCTTTTAATTATCTTTATAAGAATATATATTCATAACTTTTCAAGTGTAAGCATTAATCTTTTGAAATGTTATTCCTCGAACCCTGTCAGTCTGTTTGTAAAAGAGTGGTTGTGTAAATAGTTTGCCCCTTTATATGTTATGTCTATTATCTTTTAACTGTTTTCTTTTTTCTTATTGTTTGTTGAAACTTGATCTTCAATTTTACATGTCACCCCATTCTATGTAGAGAACATATTTAACCTGCGCGTGTTGCTTTTGTATATTTGGAATCTTCATTTTTTCTTCTCTTTTACTGCCTTTGTTAGTTAGTTTTTGTCTTTGTGTATATTGGTATATTTTTATTCTTTTCCTTTCTCTTTTGATACCTCTGTTAGTTAACACTTTGTATGTAAGATTTATACTGATAGCTTTAAGTTCTTCCATTTTCTACTTCCATGGTGCAGTTTATCAGAAGGAAAAGATAGAGTTCAAAGGTTGTGATATGCTAGTTCAGCAACAATTTTGTTGTTGCTTTTTCAACAATTCAAATGTACAACAAGTAGTAGTTTCCAAGTAGTTTCTATAATATGTCTTCTCCTTTTTCTTATAGTTAAAAAACATTCCCATTCACATCCATATTTTATTTTCTAAAAACAGCTTTTTTTAAAATCTGTGTTTATCTTAAAGAAAATGAGCGTTAATGCGTTAAACTACTGTAGCAGCTAAGTGTCAAAAGACGGATTTTCATAAGTTTAAATATATTTATGATGATTTTTATGCACAAAATCGCCTTTTTTATAATAAAATGAATTATGAATCAAAAGGTAAAATATAGCATATTTCTGGTGATGAATGCAATAGTTGCATTCTCTTGATGAATACACAACATAATTTTTAAATATTTTTTATAAAATTTACAGAAAAAAATAATAATTTTTTCTCAAAACATGTATTTAATTTTCAAGGTGCGAACTGTAACCTACGGCCATTCTAATAAGAATTTTATTGTTAAATCATTTTATCCTTTTTTATGCGCAGTGGTTTTGATAAGAAAGGCGATGGAAGGTAACATTATAAGACAAATAAAGTTCACGACTTTTTTCAATGATAATATTCTGCTTTTCAATAATTTTATTATTTCAACATTGAAAATTTCCCAATTTTTCACAGCTTGAAGTAAAAAAAGCAATAAATGCTTGAAATTTCATGAAAGCTAATTTTATGAGATCATTGTAATCCATTTCCTTATATAATGTGTGGGTAGCTGTTATTGGAGTGACAGAAAATTTAGTGCTTGAAAACATTTCCCCAATTATAACTCAATTTGATTGCATCACAAGCATCCAATAAAGTAGGCAAACATCCGATGTTTTTAAATTCTACGTTGTTATACTATTTTCAATTACTGAGCTAGACTCTAACTTAAGGCAATTGAATTATTTATTTATGAAATGTTAATAAACTATGAAATCCAACCAAAAATTAAATATTTTTTGAAAAAATTAATATGATCGTGCTTTCAGAAAGAAATTTAACATTCATCCTTAGAAAAAAATTAAAGGACATTTGTGAAAAAAATTTATTTCTGTGTGGTCTTATAATACTCAATGTTTCGCAATTATAAAATAGAAGTTAAATTTATATACCAGAAAAAAATTCCATAACACTTATTTAAAACCATATAAAATGATCCACTATGAATGAATTAAATAGAAACCCAACTATTTCTCGACGTTTTCACAACAACCATGTAGTTGAAAAATGTTGTTATATATATATTCAAAAATTTATATGCCATTGATTGTTTCTAAGTATATTGAATTTGTTTTCATATTTATTTTAGAAAATTCAGCTTTTTATTTGATGTAGTATGATAAAAAAATGGCACTTTCTCCGATAAACTCCAAAGTAAACTATACTGGAGCAATCCATTTTTTAAAGATTGTTTTAAAAATCAATTTCGCAAGGAATTTGAAAAGAGTTTTTTAACTTGAAATATTTCACTCATTGTTGAAATAATTTCAAAAGCAAATGTAAATAGGAATGGAGGATAAAAAGCATCTGAATTGTTCCTAATACATTCCAAAATATATTATGATGCTGTCTTTAAAATCAATCAAAACTGTTTTCAAAATTCACCAAATGGATTTGACTGCAACGTGTTTATAAATATGATTAACTGATATTTTACTTGAAATTCAATAATAGACTCTAAATATATAAGAGAAATGTTGTCTCATAATTTATATCTGGACTTATTGATTAGTATATTTTTATATGAAAGCCTAATATATGAGATTATTTTTGCCATTGGCAAATTTAAGTAAAAAAAATAATTACTCATTTAATAATACACAAGCTAATTTCAATCAGATTATTTAAATACAATTAGCTTAATTTTATTTTGTTTCCGATGTCATTCTTATCATGCCAAACAAAGATTCCCTTGTTAAAAAGAAAACCAAAATCTTAAATTAATTTTTTTCTTCTTCCGGAAAGTTTCCTTTGAATAAAATGCCTCCCATATTCATTTTGTATCTAATTTTGATACCGGTGATATTCACATAGATTCATTCCGGAGAATTTCTCACTATATTTAGAAATGGTTACAACGTAGTAGGTATATCTGTAAATCTTTGTTTATGCATTCTCTCTAAGAATAATAGAAGCCTGACGTAACTTTTTCACATCTCGTCTGAGAAGCATATACAATCTAAAGCGCTTTAAAACTTCCAGCTCCATAGGCGTTACAGAAGAAAACAAAATAAGTACTACATTACGTCACTTCAAAAGACGCCATTTTGTAGACACGCATTCCCTTACAACTTCTGGATTTCAATGTCTCACAGGAAACGAGATTTGTCACTGAGATGTCGACACTTCCGAATTTCACAGAGATATTTTTTAAATGATATATCGGCTGCGTTTGCTTTACATTTGATAATCTATGAAACTTCCAAGTTGTAGTTCTTTGCTCAAACTTACTGAAAATGATATCTGTTTGTATTTCTTTGCATAACCTTGTCAGTAGCAAAAGATAAAGGAAATAATGCGCAGCTTTTTCATATTTCAATGCGTTTTCAAACTACTATTCTAATACTACAGATTCCAATACATTAATTTATGAATTCAGAATTATAGAATTAATTCATCTGATAACCAGAAATTAACCCCTTTTATATTTGAAATACATAAGGAATGGATTTTCTGCATATGGAATGAAGCTCTGGAGTTCGGCATTGCTGCTATCTCCATAGCATTATTTCAAATACTGAAAGGTTGTTGTCTTGAAATAAAAAGCGAAGTATATAAAAAAGAAAAACTTAACATAAGGCCTTATTTTTCACTAAAAGGATGTTAGTTTAAAAGATGATTTGTACTTTTAAGTGAAAGACGTGTTGTATTTGTATGTAAATTTACACGTTTATTAAAGTTTGAATGATTTGAATCTTGCTTGTTTTATTAAATAAATAATATCACGTTTTTTTGCTGCTGATTAGAGAAAAATGTTTTCGTCAGCATTATTATTTAACAGACAAAAAGTAACAGAGATAAGCAAAACTTCATCTGACATTTTATTACCCCCAAAAATGGCAAAGTCATTACATGCACTTTCTAATTAAAGTCTTTGATAAGATATAGCTCATATGAAATTGTTCATTTTTCAGCCATTAATTCTAAAAAGGGCTTCTTTCAAAACCCTCTAAGACATTTTTAACATGAATTTGAGTTTAACATAATTCTCAGTAGAAACACAGTATAAAATTCGGCTGCATTTATTTTTCTATGCGTATGTTTAAGCGGACGAAATTCTGTATACAAAAATTTTATTTAATTATTTTATATATATATATATATATATATATATATATATATATATATATATTATTTATCTTTAAAGCAAGTATTTTCAAATGTTTATTGACATGTTTAATTTCTTTTTTCCACAAACATAATATAATTTTTGAATATGCTTTGCAAATTTCCATAATTATATTAATAGAAATATTTTATTTCAAATCGAATTCATGCCGAATTTGTGTTTCCCGCATCATATTTTTGAAGCATAAGCCAACATATTCAAATATAAGCAAATTTTTTCGTTCATATAATACATATTGTAATTTATAAATTAAGGAACCGAAATGCATCTGTTTTCAATTTTAATTCTTTATCAGGATTGTAAATATTTAACATATAATACACCATGTATGATGAAATAAAAAACTCTTTCTTATTGCAAGTTAAGAACATTAATCCCTGGTGTATAAAAAATGAATTCATTTTCATTTTTATTGCTGAGAAAGTCTCTGAGTATAAACTAAAATACTGCTGTACAAATACAAGAACAAGATATATTTTCTCTCCAGGAAAACACATCTAAAGGAATTACTTCACTATTCATCAAGCAATAATTATTGAAACTTTTTTATCTAAAAATAACTTTCTCTGCACAAAACCTAATTACGTGATTCAAAGCCGTGAAAGTGCGATGAGCCTGAAAATTAACTGTTTTCATATAAAACAATAATAAAAACAAATTGCACTATAGTAATCCATGTGTGGTGTTTAATTAAATCATGCTTATGTATTTCGTTGCTAGTTTTGCTGTAGTAAGAATTAAAACGGCCTGTTTACTTCTAATTTCCTGAGTCATTTTGTTGACGTAACTGCCTTTGAAAATATGATAGTGACTCTGGGCATGTGCCATTTATAGGACAGATCGATCATGAATGCAAGACTAGTTCATTTATTGTGTACAAAAAATGTGTATTGTAATTAATTCATATTTTTCGCCTTTTTTTCGTTAAATTGGCGGTATGCGAAAAAACGTCTGGTGGTGGAAGCACGATTTGACAACATATCTGCAGATATCAAGGGCACCAAACTACAAATTGCGTTATTAAATCAATTTTTCCCCTGCTATTTATTATATTTATTTTGACGTTTAATGCAACTTGTACAAGAAGGGCGGCATAAAGAAAGTTCGCCCGGGCGGCAAAGGTTGCAGGTGTGCCACTGTTCTCCCATGGAAAATTCTGGAATGAGAACTCCAAGCAATTTTTACATACATCCTCTAAACGGTGAGATAAAAAATGTCGATTATTAGAAACCTTTAAAGTAGTAATTAATTAAGTATTATTAGTTAGGATTGAGGGTACTAAAACAGGGGTTGTATATTGAAACTCGAAAACTATACGATATGATATCATATGCGTTTTTGTTAGATTGTAAAAATTGCATCTACATCATTTTTTGGCTTTGCCAATATTTTTAAATGTATAAATCTTCGCCATCAAAGTTTATTTAGTATCTTTTGGCATCTCTGTCAACTTTTGAAATTTAAACGGTAATTTTTTACAGTTTTATTAAATATCTAAATTTTTCTTAGTTATTTACTTAGGAATCAACTTAAATATTAATTGCCTTAAATTTTTATGTCTTTTCCTTTAATGTTTCAAGTTCATTAAATTATAAATCAAATTAATTTAACGAAACTATTTGTTCGCCATCCTGAATTTCGCCAGCGTATGAATTTTTGTGTAAAAAGGTTTAAGCGTTGCCTGACTGAAAGATTCCTTTGCGTGATTTTTAAAGAGTGGTTGCACCTGCGGGCTCCTGGAAGCTTTGGGCCTTCAGGGATCTTGTCCCAGCATTTTTTTCCGTTGGAAATTAGAAAGATAAGGTTCGTGTCTCCAACAATTTTTTGTCATGTTTTGATTTTATGCAAGTTTTGAAAATCTTCAAGTATTGAACGGTGTCAACTGGATTTTTCGTTTTATATCTTTACATATGGAATGGAGGCCATTGTGATGGAATTGTGGTGTTATTTTACGCTCTACGACAATTAGGATTACGTAGGTTGAGCGAACTTATTTTGCACGCATCAAGTTATTCCAATCCCGGTATTTGTATTAAATTACTCAATCCACCTTGCCAGCAATCCTGGACTGCAGTAAACGAATAAGCCTTCTGTTGGAAATATTGAAATGCCTGCCCTTCGAAAGTTTCTTTTCCGTTACGATTGTGATAGTGAAGAAAGTACTGCTGAAGCATTGTGGTCATAAAACTTTCAGTGCTTTACTACAAGGCTTGCTGGGTATGTAGCTTCACGATGAGAGGAAACGCTTCTTAAAGTTTGTGCGGAAAATTTGATTATGAATAACCATTATGAGTGTTAATTCAAAAGATTCAAGAAACTTGTGTTGGGACGCTGAACAATATGTGTAAATCATCAATCAATTTCAGTACATATACATCTCATAGTGGCCACTAAGAATAGTGTAAAAGTTTTTTTTTAAAAAAAAGTGTGCTATATATATATATATATATATATATATGCATATATATCATTGTTGATTACAAAATGTCTTTTGAGTTTAGCATCTCTAAAATTTTGTTATTTATATTTTCTTAACTAAAAATGTTGTTGGCAGTAACTTTCTAGAATAAAAAAAAATGTTAAATAAAAAAGTTTTAAATTTAAAATTCTGATTCTGTTTTAATCTCTTTAATTATTTTGACAATTGAAATTGTATTAAATATGTTTCCAGCTCTTCCTGTATCTTCGGCCAATCATATATTTTTAGGTAACTGTAAAGGTAGGTACTTGCTCAATTAAGTGTTACAAAATTACATGTTATTGTATTCATGTTTCAACACCCAGTATTGGTTTAATAATTGATATATAAATCAAAATTTTAACCTTTGGCACCAACGAAAAATTGTACTTTTATCATTTTTTCCATAATTTACATTTTAGATTAACAGTTTTTCTTTCATGCGTATAGAACAGATAAACGCTTGCGGATCCGCGGGTACTACGGCAAGTACATAAATAAATTCGTACATACGACACATAACTATAATGCCTGAACTTTTGAAAACACAAAAGAAAGAACCCAGTAAATTTGCAGTCGTAAAACATTCGCAAAATCGGTTATGCCAATGCCTCAAAATTTAACCTCACTTGTATATAAACTGAAGAAAAACAAACGCAGATACACGCGTGTTAATCGGATAAAGTGCCCATCGGTATGAATTTTTCACCTATGTTTATCGTACAAAATATAACAGCTATCATGAAAAAAGCAAGACATTTCCTAACAAATTTTAAACTTGATGTATTACCAAACATATTCTTTGATCGACTAGAAAATATTCATAATGCTTTGGACTTAAGAATAGCCATATAATAATATGTGAGTTTCATGAAACACATTAAGGGTTAAAAACATGTCGATTAATAAAAGTAATATAAATTATGTCTCACAATATTATTACCCTCTTTCAAATTATTACTTATTTGATTTAAAATATAATCCTCTGCCACAGCATATTTCAATTCTAAATACTACAATGCATTTTATTTTCAGTGGAAAAATGTAGCATGAACCGTAAACAAACGGAAAAATGAAAATTACTATACACCCTTCAAGAAATTTTTAAACATGTCATAATTGAGCAATTAATAATCTTTCACTCGCAATGAAATAAAAAGTAAATGGACCAAACCAATTTTAGAGATTTACAATTTAATTACCGCCCTGAAGTGTATCCCAGTTATGCCTTATTCAGAATCTAGGTGGAAAAACGTATTTTCCATTTACCTTTCCGTATAATGAGAGAAGGAGAATCTTTTAAACTTTAATCAAATTCAAAGTACATTCTACAAACAATTAATTATCCATGCAGAGTTCTTTCAGAAACTTCCCACACTTGTATATTTTAACGCAATCGGCACAGCCCCAAAATCACCTCACAATCCGCGAGTGAAGGACAAAACAAAATTTCTCTTTAAATTTGGACATTCAACGAGTGAGGCGACAATGCGTCTTATAAAATTCTAATCTGCGAGACGGGTTGTTTGCTGTGCATTTTGACAGTATCATTTGAATTTTTTAGATTTTTTTTGGTGCGTCTTGTGGTAACTGTCGTCTATTATTACAAAATATGTTAAAACTTGGTTTTGCTGTTTGTTTCTCTTTTTTTCTTTGGCGTTGTGTGATGTTATAAAAGAAGAGACGTAAGAAACCATTTACTAAACATTTCAAGTTCAAGAAGATTTGTTTACACAACTCTTGCATTTTTTGATAGAAAGAGTTTATAAATATATAGTCAAAGATTTAAATTAATATTTCATTAAAATTATTTCAGGAAAGATACACTATATAAACAACCCGAACTTAAAGGCAAATTATTTTTTCGGCTAGAGACATTTGTTATTTTTTAATATTTATAAATTCTAAAATGTCTTTTAAGCAATGCAATTATTAATGATTATATAAAGTTGAAATTAAAAGAAAACTAACATATATAATTGACGTAAGTTCAATTTTGAGTCACTATATATATAACATAAAGTTCCTGAAATTATTCTTATAAAATAAATTGTATTTTTAGTTGAAATGATAATTTTAAAAAGAACTAACCTTCTTCTTTAGTCTAATTTTTAATAAAATAATAACGAACAAAGAAGCTTTTTTATGGCAGACTTATCGCATATCTTTTACAGAAGACGTTCTATTCGTAAAATCTTTGATTAATTGAAAAGTAGATTAAAGAAAGAACTTCTTTCTTTTATTATGTCTTTTAATAAAAGTTATATTACCAAGTCATGTGCAGCACAATGCGTTTCTGGTGAAATATTATGTCATTTCTTTTCAAACGAGAGAATTCAACAACGGATAAGTTGAATGAGGAAGTGAAATACACATTTCCATGAATTAGGTAAAGTTTGAACAGAAAAACCAAAATACCAAAACGGAACATAACGATAACTTCCGGGATGCGTCATCAGCAGGGAATTCCCGAACGAGCGTATACTTATTATCGTTTATCGGTGCTTTCTAAACACAAACTGTAGTAATAAGGCTAAAAAAGAGTGTCTTTTGTCTTGGTTTCTGTATTTATTTTTGTATTTGTTTATTATTTTGTATTTATATAAATATATATAAGTAGAGATAAAAATGCGAATATTATGAGATGGAAAAAATCTATCACATACGCAATGAATGCGCTAAAAGTTTCAATTCCAAAAGCGCTGTGGTAGATAGAGTATAAATCGTAAAATGATAGAGTATAAATGAGAAACGCAATTAAAGCATAATAACGTTTCTTCTAGGGATGAAGTTATTATGAATTGCTAAAATATAAACAATTTGACATTTTCTTGGCAACAGTTGCGCTTTAAGACCCAAAACACTGATTCTGATCCCTAATGTCAAACCAAAAACAGATAAAGGAGTTTTGAAAATTTAAACCAAAAGCACGCTGTAAAATAACTTTATAGCAAAGTCAGAAAAAAATTTACGTTCCAGATGGTTGGATGTTGACGTGGCGGTGTCTGCGGAAGGCCACGGTGCAGATCGGCTAATTGAATTCCTTAATAATGACAAAATTGATACAATAGAAACCTACGACTTCCAAGATCTTTTCACAAGTATTCCAATAAATGAATTACAAGAGGTATTAATGAACTATTTCTATGATAACCACTAACTACCTGGAAGGACCTCATCAACTACTAATTATTCAATAACTTTATCTTTAACTGAGAAAATATTTTCCAACAAATAAAAAGGATCCCACAAGGAACAAACTTCTCATCTTTCCTTGCCAACCTCTTTCTTCATTTCTTCGAAAGGTCTTTCATTTTAAATCCCCACTCTGCCTTCCAATTTATTAACGATATAATAATTTTTAAGTTTCAAGACTTCAGCTCTATTAGCAATGTCATCTACTCAGAAGAAGTCAAACTAATTAAAACCAGCAACAATAAATCTCCAGCAATTTTTCTTGATTTATGATTAGACTACCAAAACGAATTAAAAATTGACATTCATAAACTTAAAATTAAATATTCAACTCTAAGTCTCATTATTTGATTTTTGAAAAGAAGTATAACATTTTTCTTCTCAACGCAAGGAGAGATACATAAGGAGAATGATAATAAATTTACATTTTTTAAGCAAAACAGAATCATATTTGTAATTTAAATAAATATATTCAAAATTAGGAAGTTTCTTTAAAAAGAATAGTTTAATAACATATACATTTTAAGTTCTTCCGTTTCTTTTGAAATGCAGAAGTTGAACATAAACATATTAAAATTGTGACATTTTCAGGCCTTTGTATATTTTTAGAATAATATGAATTGATTTTCCCCACGAATTAAAAGATTTTAAATCATAATTCATTAAAGAATATTTATATCTGCTGATGACACAATTTTGCATGCAGATTGTAAGAATTCTTCAAAGAATTATAATTTAAAATAATATATTTGACATTTTCAAAAAAAGCACATTTTGTTCTGAAATTTGCATTTACATCGTTTCAAAAAATACAAATATAAAATAATAAATACAACCACAACCATAGATAGTATATTTTACTTATATTTTTATTTCTTCCACATAAAACGAGAGTTTTAACAACAATTTTATTTATGTGACATTTATGTTCTTCTGTTTATCAACGCATAGATTTGTTTAAATATCTAATATTCAATCCCATATTTTAAATTTTTACACAACAATTGGTAATAAAAGTATTCGATATCTACTTTTTCGTATAGAAACTATTGATGATTTCGAAGATTCCAGTATAATACACTCGTACATATTCAACCATCATCATCTAGTATACATATAGTCAAACCCCGGTATAATGAACGCCGGATATAACAAAACCCTCTGTCATAGCGACCATTTCAAATGGTCCCAACCGAACTCCCGAGTAACTAATATATTCTCAAATGCTTGTAACGAATTTCAGAAATAATGAATTCGGATATAGTGAACCAAAATTCTCACTTCTCCTGCCTGTTAGCTCTGTCTCTCAGAATCATCTGCTCCTCTCATTCCGCGGGGAACTTTCTATCCACCAGCTGGACAAGGCAAGTCGCACTTAACGCAGCGGATATCACTGTCTCAAAAGAAATAATAGAAAAACAAAACAAAAACAAAAAGTTAAAAAGTAAAGATTATATGTAAGAAACAGAAGATTTAAACAATAACGATAACAATACACTTTTTTTGCGCGCTCAACGCAACAGCATCAAATGATTGCATCAACAAAAATTACAACAATTAATATTTAAAACAAATAAAGTAGAATTTAGAAAGTAAAAAAAAAAATTCAAAATGGAAGGAATGAATAAGAACTCGAATGACGAGCTTTTACGAAGACCACTCGCCATAGAAGTTCTAAAATTGACAAAATTTTCTGTCAAGGGTAAGATTATAAATCAAAAGTATACCCTTTGTGGCCTGAATTTTATCCAACCAATAAAGGAAACATTTCCCTTTGAGAAAATCAAGAGGCATAAAAATCCTTAATGAAAATCCAAAAGGTACTAGAGTGTGTAAAATAATTTACCCTCTCAGCCGCGAAATTATAGTATCTGTTGGATTTTCATTAAGGATTTTTTTTGCCTCTTGATTTTCTCAAAGGGAAATGTTTCCTTTATTGGTTGGACAAAATTCAGGCCACAAAGGGTATACTTTTGATTTATAATCTTACCCTTGACAGAAAATGTTGTCCATTTTAGAACTTCTATGGCGAGTGGTCTTCGAAAAAGTTCGTCATTCGAGTTCTTATTCATTCCTTTCATTTTGAATATTTTTTGTACTTTCTAAATTCTACTTTATTTGTTTTAAATATTGATTGTTGTAATTTTTGTTGATGCAATGATTTGATGCTGCTGCGTTGAGCGCGCAAAAAAAGTGTATTATATATTATCGTTATTGTTTAAATCTTCTGTTTCTTATATATAATCTTTACTTTTTAACTTTTTGTTTTTGTTTTCTTTTTTTATTATTTGTATCTGTATTTTATTAGAATTAGCTGCAATATGCGCCATTCTATGTAATACAAAGAGTTTTAATTAATATTTAACTAATTAATTTAATTAATTTATATTTAATATCTTTGTTAAACTTTGTTAGTTATAACTGTTATCTCATGAGAAATCTGCATTAACAGCAACCACCCAGTGTGGGAACAGGCTGTTTGGCAAAGGAACGCTTATCACTCAACAGCTTTCCTTCTTACTCCAGAAGAAATGTGCATCTGTTCCCTTGTGTGAGAAAAAACTGCTAAGAGATGAGGTACATATGTCACAACTCTTTCTTTGCTGAATATCGTTTGAGTTGTTGAAATCTCACAATTTTAAAATGGGTAGTGTTTGTAGAAGGAAAGCTTTTTCCATCGAGGATAAATGAAAATAATTAAGAGAATAGAAAACGTTCAGAAAAAAATCTGCTGTTTGCATATAGTTTTCTTTTTCTAAATCTACAGCTGAGTCCGTTTGGAAAAATAGTATCGTAGGAATCATTGCCGACTAGAGAAATCTGCTGAGTGCCAGAAGTTTCAAAAAGTAAATACAATTATTTTCACACTTCAATTTTTTGAAACAAATATTTATTATAATTTAGAGAAAATCACACGTTTCTGGAAAATTTCAATTCTTTCCTTGGTTACTTTTAGAAAATAGGTTATAGAATTCAATCACTTCAGACATTTATTAAAAGTGAAATGTTATTTGGAACCCGTTTTTTTCAATTTATTTATTTCCAAATTTGACTTATAAGTGATGCGCTTTCTGTCTGGTTCTACTTCCGATAAATTAAAACGAAATTCTCCAAGAAAAAAATTCGCAACCAAGCGAGAATTTGCGGAAAAAGATATCCTTCACATTATTTTCCTTATTTTGTGTGCATTCAGCTTAGTGTGTTTCATTTACAAAAATAAGGATTTCTTGCATTCATTCTAGAATACATGAGCTTAGTGTTTAATTATTTACAATCCGTAAGAAACGAAATTTTCGCAGTTTTTCAATGACTGTTGAATAAATTTAAGACAACTACCTTTCTAATTAGTAGATTAACTAACCAGTTTTAATTTAAATATTTTTTAATATTAATTTTCAATGTTATTTTTATATTGATAAAAATTAAAGAAATATTTTCACGTTTTCGGAGCAGTAATTTTTTTTTAAATTTTCTCCTTCGAAGTTATTAATTCTACAGGTTTTTAGCTTTTTCCATAAGTCAAATAAATACTTAAACCTTGATAGTTATCCCCTGATGTCATTTTATAATTTGCTGATATATCATTATTTGTGTTATAAGTTCACCGTTTATTAAAAGAAAAAAAGGAATGGATTATGAGAAGAAATATAATACAGTGTCAGAAAAAGATTATTCATATTCTGACATAAAGTTTGCTTGCAAAGTCATCTAAAACATGTTGATTTAAAATCGTTACAAAAATTTTCTTCTAAAAAATGAAATTGAGCATTCAGTTGCTTTTTATATTCCCATGTATCTCTGTTCTACTTTTTTAAAATAAAAACTTTTAAGCAATAATCACCTTAAACGTAATGGACATGCCTATTTTAAAGCCATATTTATTGAAATGTCAATTTGGGCATTTAAATTGATTTTCTTAAACTTATTTAACCTAAATACAAAGCTCAAAAATGCCTGGAATAAATGTTTTCAGTTAATACAAACAAATTTGCTCCATTTCGAGCCTATATCATCTCCACTTTAAGATGTACATTTGGCTACTAAGCTCTAGGTTTTCTACAATAGCTCTCTCTTACAATAATTCTCAACAAATACTACAATGTTTTTTAAATCCATCAGTTTAATCCAAATTTTTTATTTGTAAATTTTGCTTTAAAACGCTTTTAGCTGTACAACTATATTAAAAGTCATAAAAGTTTAGAAAGATCTATCTAAAGAAAATATCATTTAAATAAGAAAACCAATATCATAAGAAATTCTCTTCCAAAATATTTGTCTGCCTTCTAAAATATTTATCTTTCTTTCGGTGTAATGATAAGAAAACATACTTGATCCGCGATACTCCCAGTATAAAAATTTATTTTTATTAGATAATGAGTTTTACTTAACTACGAATTGTAGTCAAAAAAGTATAGTAAGAAACTTAATAATAGAAAAAAAGGATTTCAATAATGAATTTCTTCTGAGGGAGTCCTTCCTTTATCGCACCTTTACAGCTAACTTGCTGTGAGAAAGAGACAAATTCAAACTTTAGTCTGGAAGAAGAATAGATATAAAGAGATTTAATAATCTGGAACTCGGATCCTTTCACAAAATTTGAGAGAACATAATTTCCACATACTATACAAGTTAACTAATAAAGGGCTTACCATGAAGGCTAAAGGCATGTAAATAGCTACAAGACAGTCTCTTACAAGCGACTCAACCGGTTATGAGTTAACCATAAGATTCCAAAAAAGAAACACATCTTTTATGCACAACTTTCATGAGCTATATGAAGCATGAATATCTAAATGAGAAGTTTCTGCTACAGTTGAGTCTTCAATAGAAAATTTACTTCATGCAGATAGTCTTTTCTTCCTTAGCATAATATCTTTCAAGTAGTTTGTTGATTCTTTGAAACTTCTCTAGCTAAAAATCTTACAGTTTTTCTCAATAGGAAATACCAAAAGATTGGAAAATTTAAATTCAGATTAGGGATATTAGTGATTTTTTATTGTATAAGTGAGCTTAAAATTTCTGCTATATTTGAAAATATTTATGTTTCTTTTTTCTTTACTTATAATTATTGACTTCATTCTCTTTTTGTTATAGACTTCTAATAGCAGAAATAAAGCTGATAAAACTAATGTAATTGATTAAAGATTTTACGTAACACAGCCCTTTGTTTGTACAAGACTAATGGTACCTTTTTATGAATGATTGTACTCTTTGGTACAAGATTAATTAACCTTCCAGCTGGCTTGCGTATGTGAGAGATGCACCTGAAAAAAATTTTGTTTTATATCGTTTTATCAGAGGGTGCAACGGAAGCATGACTTTGGCTTTTCTTAGAGCTCCTTCCGACGAATTATTAGTCATCCTTTAGAATTCGAGGCGTTTCTCTGTAAATCTGCTATTCGAATTACAGAGACACACGCGACCACTGCAATGAAATGATTATGAAACTTTCTTGTTTTGAAATCTAAATTTGATATTTTTCTTTTTACACCCATACTGTGTTTACAGTTTTATATTTGAAATGTATATATTTCAGTTGAAATATTGGTAATTTAATTTGTTTTATTTTCACGTCATCCAGCTAAGCCTTTGGTCATTTTATATTGCTTTTGTGTTTTATGTTTATATTGTTTTCATTCCTTTTTAAATCAAAAATGTTTAAAATAATTGTACTTATTAATCCCTACCCAGTTACAAGCTAATTTTAATTATTACCTTCCTAAAATTGATATTTTACAGTAACGCATCTAGGAAATACGCATGACAATTTATGTTGGTATAGAGGACATGCCTGCTGGAAGGTTAGACAAGATAAATTAAATGAGATGATGTCAGTAGTTTTGAGAAACGATTTACAAAACGTGACTTAATAAAGTCATGTTATTTTTTGATATATTTAAGGTGACTGCCTACGTTGAAAACGCTGATTTTTGACCAATTTGGCGAAAATGATTTTTTGACGTTTTCTTGTAGTTCAGACTTTCGTCTTTCCGAATCCGTTTACATTTTATTCCTAAGTGAATTAGAAAAAAAGTTATAACGATTTTAAAATACTTTGTCTAAAGCAAAATCAAACCGGAAGTGGCCTTAAAGTTGCAAATGTCTGCTCTTTTTCTGCTTTTTTTTAATTTTTTAATTATTTTTATGTTACTAGTGATAAGCCACAACTTTTTTGCACGCAGTTTACTTATTTCTTTGGATAAAATTGGCAACGCAATTCAGTTGCTTGTCTGTTTTTTTTATTTGTTTACGTTTTCTGTGCTTCTTATCTAACTTCATTTTGACCTTTTTAAGAGCTAAAAATTGTAATTTTGCTTGAAAATTTTGTTGTTTTGAACATGAAAGTCTATAAATAACAGGTAATAAGAATAACTATATTTAAAAGAAGCGAAAATTTGCTGGAAATCGGTATAAATCTGCACGTACAGAACAAATTACTGTAACTCATGGGACAACTGCGTCTACTGATGTTATCACTGCAAGTTCTTCAAAACTTGATGGCAACAATTCTATTCAAGCTAAAGATTTATAAAAACCAAATAAATTATTCTGAAATCGTATAATGAACATTGAAATTTTAATGACAATGTTTGCAATGTTATGCTGTCCACGTTGTATGGAAAAGTAAACTGTATTTTTGATAAAAATTTCCCCACCATTAACATGATATATCAAAATCTAATAAAGATATTCACTTGAAATTTTCAGAAAATGTTTAAAATAATATAAGCAATCAAATGAACTAAAATATTTGTTGTTTGAGGAATACTTTTTAATTTACATGTGTTTTTAGAAACATTAAGTTGAGAATTAATGGAAAAATGCATATTTACACATATTTTTACCTCTAATTTACTTGCATTTCAATTTTTTTCTTCGATTTCAGTTTATTTCATAGATCGCTGTCATCTATAACTTGTGTGCAAAGAAAATTAGAATTGCTGCATTACAATTTGGTGTAGAGTGTTAACCGTTATGGTTAAATTTCATTAAAAGTTACTACAAATTCCCATATTTCTCAAAAAAATATTATATTTATAAAACTTCTTTGGTGTTTTTTGTGTTTATAATTGATAATGCATATAAAAAAACAAAACATTATTATAATATACAATTTTTCAAAAATTTTGTTCCGAACGTAGGCAGTCACTTAAACGATTTCCCAATTAGATTTTGATAAAATTTATGAAGCAAATGTTATATATACACTTTAAATATTTAAATAAAATAAAAAAATATTTAGAATTTTTTAAATCAAAAGAAACGTTCATAAAATGTTAAATGTTTGTATACAATTTCAAAAAATATTTTCCTTTTTGAGCCTTTTATAAATAGGTTAAATTTGCAAATGCGGATTGAAGTAATTTAGAAGTTTACAAGTAAATAATCAAGTCCAGTTATTGCAAGGGATTTTTCACAGTTTCGCATTTTGAGCAAATAGCCATCAAGCCATATTCAACAAAGCTTGAGGCCATCAAGCTTTAACAATAACATTTCATTCAAAAAAATTTCTTCTGAATTATGCAAGGCAAATTTAATTTGAAGTCCTCTTTATCCTTTAAAATAAACTTAAACTGCCAGCAGCTGCATAGTGCTGTGAGGGGTACCGTAGGTATCCACAATCTGCTCGGGTCTTTTAAATATTTACAATATTAGTTTATTAATAGGAGAATATTGCATAATCAATTTAACTATCTCACAGAGAAATCGAGATTTCTCTAAGAAGATTAACAATGAAAAGACTTGAGGCTTTTTTCAATTTTTTAATTTTGAGTTTAAACTTTAATAATGATCCAATTTGCAGCACACCGTGAATTTTTTTTTCTTTTCTTTCCAATGCACGGATAACATTTTTGTGAAATTTTATCAGAATTCTTTTCTTACTTCACGATGAATATTTATAGACATTTTTATATTTCTGTATTTACTCTTAAATCTATTAATGGCATGAGTCCAACGATAATGTTTCAGTTTTTTTCCTATGTATTTAATCTTTTTATACCATTTAAGCTGATAATGATCAAACTAATCTTTATACTGTTGTGTCTAAATGAAAGTGGGATTTTGAAAAAATTGGGAAATATATAAGTCTGTGAAGAAAAGGAAAATTTAAGTATGCATGGCCAAAAAGTAAAATGTTATTCTCCAAAACACTAATTCTTACTTTTTTACTTTTGATTTCCTAAAGCGCCATATCGTATGAGATCTATAATTGTTTCTTTAAAAACACCGCTTATTCTGAGACAAGTTTCTATTAACACATGTGATTAATAGTTCGTAATTGCTTTCCTGTCGCATGTAAAGGATTGTTTCTATTTTCCTAATATTATCATAAAATTTCCTATTTTCCTAATATTAAGATAAAATATTAGAATCTTAGTTAAATGATTCCGTCTAAGTGCAATTTTTAAAGAACCATATATTGCTGAGTTTAGGGAAATATAAATATTAACTAACCGCTCTCGTAGCCCTCCGGGCGGATTCGCGGCCAGCACCACTTTGCTCAGGACTGCCCCTGCCAGCTCGCTGCTACTAGGCTCTAAGCCACTACTTTTTTCAGTTCTAAATACTACATGAAGAATAGTGGAACAAACCATAAAACCATAGTAAATTTCATATTCTTTGTAGACAACCCAAGTAGCACAAGTCGTTGGCATAAAGTTGGCTCAACGTTGGCATACAGTTGGCTCAACGTTGGCATACAGTTGGCTCAACGTTGGCATACAGTTGGCTCAACGTTGGCATACAGTTGGCTCAACGTTGGCATACAGTTGGCTCAACGTTGTCATCCACGGTTGGACAACGGTACGGATTGGCACTCTTTCTTACGGTTACCCATCCAACAATTCCCCAACGTTAGCCCAACTGAGTTGCTAACTGTTGGGCCAACCAAGATTTACATATAAACCAAAGATGGCCGAACCACGTTTTCCTATATGAACCTACTATGGCCCAACCAAGTTTTCCTATATGAACCTACGATGGCCCAACCAAGTTTTCCTGTATGAACCTACGATGGCCCAACCAAAGTTTTCTTATTTTTTAGGTCTATATACACCTACATTTTCAAAAAAAGAAGAAACTGGAATTTTGAAATTCGGGAATTTTGGTGGGAAGCAACTATTTTGACAATGTTTACATGACTAATAAATTGCTTACTGGAAGATTACTTTTCCTTTTTTCATGAAATTATACACATATGCAAATATATATGAATACTATATTTTTGTGGATAATTTGTAGAAGTTAAATAAACACTATGCAGTTTTGGTGTTTAGAGGATGGAAATAGAATCTGCATTAATATTTTTTATTAGCGCTATTTAAAAACAAATTCAACTAAAAATAGTCTGCTCACTTCACATTATCAGGAAACATCAACATGCCTCAACATGTAATCTGTAAACTAAAATTATCATTAGACGACTAAAATATTACATATTCGACTAATGAAATTCCATCAGTTCTACATAACCTGGAATAATATTTGTAATCGTTAAATTAAATTTACCATCTGCAATATAGAAAAAATAAAAATGCTTTAATCATTGTAGTTAAGATCACATGCTAATGAGATATTGCTAATGCAGATTTAATTGCTTAAATATCTTAAAGAGACACTTATTACATAAATATTACATTTCTTTACATGTTTGTTTCTAATTGCTATGGGCCTTGAACACACTATTTTAAGTTACTTAAACACACTATTTTAAGTTATCTTAAACTCCAACTTTCAATCAAATAGTATGGTGGTAGAAGAATAAAAAAATTTCAACACCATAAAATAATAAAGATCCCTGAAAACAGATTTTTATTAGTACTATAATTTGACACATTGATAATTATTTACCAAAGCCTTTATATTATCTTCACTCATTAGCTATTCTTCAATCTTGTGCCATCTTCTATAGAATCACAGGGAAACTTTATTTCAGATGGCAGTTCAAAAAATGTGGATGAATGGTTTAGACTCACTTTCTCTAAAATTTTAAAATAGTGTTAGCCGTTTTGGTCCAATTTCACAATTTATCGAAAAGAACAATTAATTTTTCAAACATTATGTTTTCATTGCACAATAGCGAAAAACTTTTTAAAGTAATTTGTTTCAAAGCATTTGCTTCAAACATAGGCAGATACCTTAAAATATTATCGAATAAATAAGATTAATTTTCGATTACGCCATGGCGGTATTCTTCAGCAATCAGGAAAGAAATTATAATAGCAATTCCATAATTTTAGTTTGAAAAATTATTTGAAATAATTATAAATAAGTTTAATAATGAAATTTAATTAAAAATTTTATAGAAATGAATAACTGAACCAGATATTTCTAAAATCCACCCACCACATGAGCGAGTCTGCCGAAGGTGTGTTTACTATATTTTTGTTCACCGGTACGTTTGCGGTTGTATCTAACAATACGCTTTTTGTTATTTATCCTAACATAAAAACTACGTTCGGCCAATGTTGTTGTTGTCAACCGCATAAGCTGCGAGTGGGTTTTTGTTGGCAAATTGTTGGAAAAACTACCCATCGTTTGCCATCAATGCCGACTATTTCCCAACGTTGGGCCAACAAACTGTGCTACTAGGGAACAGATTCCTTTAAAATTGTAAAATATTTCAAGAAACCTCATGTAGTTGTAATGTTTTGTATAATTTTCGCACGAATTTCAGCATTAAAGTCTTTAGAATCATAAATACAGAATGATATAGCCCTAAATAAACAGTTTCCATCGCCTGCAATAGGTATTTTGCAATATTTTTGACACGCCATGGAACTTGGGATCTATATATTTAAAATAATATGATAAAACATTCAGACAGTTCGCCAGCCCCAAACACTCGACGTATTTCGATACTTTTTATTTCATATGAAAGCTTATGACGTCTAGATATGTCATCAAAGGCCGTCTGTCATTCACCACTCCCCATTTTTGAAAGAAATCGAAAAACATTTCTCCACTATATATTCTATATTTTTTGCGATTTTTTTCGAAAACGGGGAGTGGTGGCAGTCGATCCTTCATGACATATCGTGACGTCATATTTTGTCATATGATTTAAAAATTGTCGAAATCCGTCGGGTGTTTGTGGCTGGCGAACTGTCTACATATTTTTATCCATAGAGAATGTATGGTGGAGACATGTTTTTCGATTTCTTTCAAATGGTGTAATTTGGGTTTTTTTTTCAAAAATGGGGTAGGGTGGGGACAGACGACCCTTGATGAAATATCTAGACATCATAAGCTTTCATATGAAATAAAAATTATCGAAATCCGTCGAGTGGTTGGGGTTGGCAAACTAACTGAATGTTTTACCATATTATTTTAAATATATGGATAAATAAGCAGCAGAAGAAGCTGATTATCTCTAAATTTAATACATCAAACTCTTCTTTCTGGTAATAAATCTGCTATAATATTGAAGATCGCGGTTTCTTGGTGGTAAAGACTCAAGTTTCGGCACCGGAAGTTTCCAGATTCAAAACCCGATTCCACTAAAGTTTCGCTGTGTATGTGGGACTGATGCACATCAAATCTGACGTCTCAATTCAAGAATCCTCACGCTAGTATGGTGTGGGACTGATGCACATTAAATCTGACGTCTCAATTCAAGAATCCTCAAGCTAGTATGGTGTGGGTAGAATTGGAAAGGTAGGTACAGGCCCCGGCATCACCCTCGTAACTAACCACTGTCAAAAATTTATTTATTTATTCAAAGTAAGCATACTGCAGAGATGACTCCATTTACAGAGTGCACGATCAAAACCTTACAAAGAACACTAGCCAAAAAGTGAATTAAAACACAAAGAAAAAAGTAACTGCCAAGAATACAACAGTTGAAAGCTCAACACCACATTAATTATAAAAATGTAAACACATAAATGTTTTAAAACGAAAACACGCAATTGCAAAAGCACTAAAAACACACTGAGGTTCCAAAAGTCCATGTTGCATACCGTCACATTAAAACTATAAAAAAATCACACATTTTTTAAAAAAATTTAGAACATTAAATCAAAAAAACCATTAAAAAAGAAAGCGCCAAAAATTGAAACATACACAAATACTAGATCAACACAAAAATAATAAAGCGCATAAAAATATTAATATGAATAGTCAAGCGTGAAAAAAGAAAAATAAATCAGTTCATGTATTTAAAAGTTGAAAACAATTCGATTTAAAAACAGTAGGAGACATAAGATAAATGTCCAGTTCATCAGAGATCCTGTTAAAAGTCTTATCAAATTTATATGACGAGAGCCTGTTAATATAATTAAATTTTTAATACACATTTGAAAAATAAATGTGGTTCCTTAAAGATATGGCAGGCACAGCGAAATTTATAGAGCTAAGTATATCAGTGCAATCGATCATACAATTAATAACATTGTAAAAGAAAATAACACAAGAAACATCTCGTCTGGAACACAGACTAAGCATATTAAACAACATATGCCGTAGACATGAAGAAGATATATCTTGTAAGTCAATTCCATTTTTCTGGTAAAGTAAATATCGCAAGAAGTTGGTTTGAATTCGCTCAATAATTTCAATTTTATTACTGTAAATCGGATCCCAAATAAACTACAATATTCCAGACTGGATCGTACATGAGCGTAGTATAAAAATTTCAAGGGAATGTCTCTCGAAAATTCCCTAGTTTTGAGTTTAAGAATTATAAATCTACGATGTGCCTTAGAGACCATGGAGTCAATGTGTTGGAGAAAATCAAGTTTTGTGTCAAAGATGGTACCTAGATCCGTGACTGAATTACGACGTAAAAATTACGAAGCTACATCCAAAATAGGTTTCGTGTCGTTTAAAAACAGGATGTTATAATTAATAAATTAATTAAATGGTAAAAATAGTTATTTTTTATTTATTTGCGTTTCGTGGCAGTTAAAAAGTTGCGCCGCTAAGTTATTAATACTTTTCCACACTCTCGAACCTAATTTATGTGATCTCTAATAACCCTGTAGACAGATTTGACTCTTGCGCCATTGCATGTGTGGTAAATAGACTTATAACTAATAAACTGTGAGGGAAAGTAGGAATAGTTTGGTACATGGGCATTTCAAAAGAAGATAATTCTAATCTTCCAATGACAAGATATGTAAGGAAATAACTCTTTTATATTTTCTTAAAAAATTATGTATAAAGAATATATATGAGATCTTGTTCTGCTCTTTATATAATGAATAAAAAAATACTGTTAGGAGCTGACATGCTCCTAATGCTAAATGTACAGTGAATTCTGGGTAGTAAATAATAAGAATGTTTTATAAATAAGAGTTTGGTTTTATGGAAGTCACACATGTGCATAGAAGTAATGCAACCCAGATGAGTAAGAGATATTAGGCACTTTGAATGCCCCAAATACATAGTGACATTAAACACCTTTTGTTGTTTGATTGGGTGTAACATGACCTAGATATGTTTCAAGAGACATTTTGTACTTTACGATTATGACGGTGTTTATAATTGGAAAATATTTGCAACAAATATCATTCTGGATAAACATAGCCATCATCCAATGTCTTCTGTACAAAAGCAAGACATAATTATCACTTCCTATTATTTTTATACCCTAAAATATCTGTAAACAAATAAGGTGAAAATTGCATACATTTATGAAAGTTACTTAATTTATAATTTTTCAGTTACATAAACATCATGTTCCTCAACATTTGATTCGTTCTCTCTGATACAACGTTTCATTCAGAATAAGTTATGATTTTAAACTGTTCCTTAGGAATAAATAGGTGTCCAAGCAGAACCATGTAATTCCGAGAAAAAAATTCAAAAACTACTGCACCGTAATGAATCTCGAGTAAAATATTATGTCAATCCTTTCCCAAAGAGCTAATATAAAATGCTTCTCTTTCTTAAAAAATTCTCATTTGGGTGCAAATCTTTAGCATTTGCAAAATGGTATGACTAACCTGTTTAGATATCTATTACTTCTAAGTAATTTACTTATAGATAGAACTATTGATTATATTTAAAATACTTTCTGCACCTACTGATACCTCACTGAAGGGGATCGTTTTTTTTTCCTTCGTCGACATAAAGTAATCTTCACTATTCTTTGTGTCGCTAAATCTGCCTGCATTATAGCACAGTTGCATTATATATCAGCAGATGCTTTGAGAGCTTTCGAAAAATATATTGCCATCTAATGTCTCATTATATGTTAGTTTTGCTATAACAATATTTATTTTATATGCTCGACTGAAGTTTTTCAAATACCCAAATGATTAATTTTGAATTTATATATAAGAGCAAATATACATCTCAGATATATTTTTATGAGAATTTCAAGTGTATGAATGAGTACACCTTAAATTTTTTAAATAAAATTATGCGAAATTTTTAGTTGATTTAGAAGTCTCGATACTCGACTATGTAAATATTAGGATGTAAGGTATTACACACACACATACACGCAAGGCATCTTTTTAAAAACTTTATTCAGTGTGTTGTTTGTTAAGATTCGCATTGATTTTTTTTAATTTTTGGTGCTCAAAACCGGCATTTAAAATTTATTATGTAACAAATCAAGCAATGTTAATGTATTCAAAATCCACCTTTAAACGTGCTTCATCTCGTAAAATAGAAATATAATAGCCTCAACAATATAATCCACTCATATCATTCAATCGTCCCCCGTCTCTATAATGTATTTACATTATACAGCTTTTTAGAGAATTCCCTGAAAAATAATAATTTCTCATCTGCTATTTGTTTCATTTCATTAATAACTTTTGAAGAGTAAATAAATGCTGCTAAGGCTGTTTGCATATTCGCAGAGATAAAATTTGAGCATGTTCCCAGGAAGCAATGCATCTCAATTATTTTCTAGTAGGATTTAATATTTTATTGCAATGATTGCAGACTTTTCCTAAATAAAAACACTCGTTTCATGGAATCCCTGTTTCAAGAGGGTTTATGATTGTTTTTATTATATTTATCAATAAGTTGTTAACTTCTTATATGAATGAAAACAGAACATGACGGCAATTGTTACAAGTTATATGAAAATATAAATAAAAAGAACTATAAATTAAAATTCTGCCATAGATAGTCATAAAAAATTACGATACTGTATATCCATAGTGAAATAAATTTTGTCTAATTTTAACACAACAGCAATCACCGGTAACAAAAGCAGAGATTGATAATATATTATTTTTAAAAGCAGTTATTTTAAGGGTAATAATTTAAATTTCGCATCAAACCGTGCACCTATTAAATATTAGAAATGGTCCATAATTTTTTCTCAGCTTCTACATTATTTTTAACTATGAATTTAAAATTACGAATTAAATTATTTTTTCAAATAAAATTTATCACTGAAGTAGAGAAATAAAAATAAATTTTTAGATGTTACAGTATAATTCAAAGTACTGTTTTATTACTCATTTTTGGTCCAAATTTAAAAAAGAGTATTTGTAATTCCCCACAGAATTAACTTCTTATCTAAAGAGAAATTTGGGAAGAGAAATGCAAAATTAATTTAAGAGAAAGTTGCTTTAAAACATGGGTTTCTTTTCTTATCTCTTTTTTAAATTGATGTATATGAGGTTTTCTCTTTCTTAAATTCAAATATTAGCCACTCAAGATATCTACTGATTGACAGCTGCGTGCTCTGTGTAAAGAAAACCTTTAATTTCTTAAAAAATTGAAGATTTTATTGCAAACAGCTTCTTCAACCGCAAGTGTATAATGTAATCTTGGCACAATTTTAATTTATAGAAAACATCCTTTAACACACAAATGTTTTTTTTTCCGGTTAAGTTAATGAAGTTCGCTTACTAAAAAAATCAAGGTTATCCTAGAAAAGTGAATTAATTATCACTTTAAATGTCCCGAGTTAAAAAGAAGAGTGAAATTTTTACGCTGCTAGTCTTTTAAATAAGACGCTATATTTTGAAGCTCTGGAGTAAAGTGCGGAGGCAGATAATTTTTTAAGCTCAGACTAATTAACGTGTGAGCTGTTTTTACTCCAAACTTATTCTCTAAACATTCTTCTTTTAAAGAAAAGCAAGATACATCGTTTTCCCATTTGATAAGAAATGCTTTCAATGGGACAGGTATGATTAAAAATATCTTTCAAGAATTTTGTCATGTGTTCCTGGCATCACATTTTTTAAGCACATTTTCACAAGAGATTAGAATTGCAATTCTTTTTCGGAAGTTTTTATCAGTGCATTTTTCGTTTGCCAAAGGCGTTACTTCACACCAAAAATCAATTTAAAAAATTAAGGTATCTTCTTTTATTATTCTGAGCAACCACGTAGCATTTTCCTTCAAAAATAATTTTTTAAATGCCAATATATAGTCTTACATTAGTACTTAGATATTTTTTATGGTTGCAAAGTATTTACCAATATACGATACATATTCATTCAATGATGGCATGGGAAGATTAAAAATTAGTTTTTGTATGAAACCGTTTGTTAATTTTTTAAAAAAAAGTCCTATATTTATGAAGATGGAATTAAGTGGATATTTCATACACGTCATTCACATCGTTGCTTTAGAATTTGCCTTTTTTACAGTCTTAGTATTTAATAAAATTGAAGTTATGATACCGGTCCAAATTCAGTGATTCTCCTCTATATATATTCTCAGGAATACTGAAAAACGTTTTCAACTTTCCTAATACGGGAGCGTATTATTATTATTTTTACTGCTCCAGAGTCAGAGAAACAGTCAGCCATTACGTCATTCACATCGTTGCTTTAGAATTTGCCTTTTTTACAGCCTAAATATTTAATAAAATTGAAATTATGATACCGGTCCAAATTCAGTGATTCTCCCCTATATATAATCTCAGGAATACTGAAAAACATTTTCAACTTTCCTGTTACGGGAGCGTATTATTATTATTTTTACTGCTTCAGAGTCAGAGAAATAATCAGCCATTACCTGTCTTGAGTGCAAATTTCGTTATCTAAGGAAAATAATAAATGAATAGATAGTTAGAGAAAATAAAAATGCCTTTTCATGCTTTCTAATTTCAACTTCTTTGTAAATGGATACAGACGAAAATGAATGTGCAGTTAGAGTGTTGTTTTAAAGATGAAACTCTTATTTTCTAATTCTCAGTCTTCTGAGAATACTCTAACAACTGAGAGTCTTATTATTTTAACTGATTAACTGAATCACTATTCTTATAACAACAACAACAAAAAATTATTTTGAAGCATCGAATGGAATTGAAGATGCTCTGTAATAAGAAGATAACAAGTTTTATGTGACGAAACTGACTATTTTTCTGAAGAAACTGACGAAGGAATTTTCAGAGGATAACAAATGCGACTGAAAACAAACATAAATTCACAATAAATGATCATGTGAACTTGTCATCGATAGCTTATTTTTGAAGTAGTATTGTTTTTGTAGCGAGATATAAAAGCTTCTTGTCTGGAAATTTTATCATTTCGTAGTAGTGGTCTAATCTGCCAGACCTATTGTAATAAAGTTTTTTAATATTGTTTACAGTATGGAAGTGGAGAGTGTTATGGTGACCGGCGCTAATAGCGGAAACGGCCTTGTGCTCGTTTAGAAGCTGGTAGAACTGCTCAAGCCACCACGTTATGTATTTGCAACCTACAGAGATGAAAGCAAAACACAGGTGATCGACATATTTTTTTACGAATTTGCCACTTCGTAAGCCATATTTGAATTTTTAATGCATATCTTCCTTCTGTCAATACAGAATGCACATAAGATTTATTTACCACTTCAAGATTTTATAAAGAAAACAAATGGATAGATGAATCTGTGGAAGTTGTTATAAAAAAGGATTAGCCATTGACTTTGTTTGCTTTAATTAATACACCTCTTTATTAGCACCATTTGTTGAACAAAACAAATCAAGTCATATCTCGATTTTTTTATTGATTTAAAATTCTAAAATTCACTGAGACGAAAATAATTAAATAGACATCGCTGAAATAGGTCTGACATTAAAACTCATTTCGGAATTCGTGTCTTCAATATTAACCCTTCAACCGGCTGGAACGTAGAAAGTCGCTCTCCGATGACTATTCTAAAACCGGCTGCGTCGCAGAAAGTCGCTCCTCAATAGTTACTCTAAAACCGGCTCCGACGTAGAAAGTTGCTTATTGTTTATCGCCCGAAAACCGGCTCCGACGTAGAAAATCGCTACTGCTTTCCCCCTCGCTTATAATAGGCGAGGCGGGGCAGCTGCTTCTCAAGGTCGTTTTGTGGTTGTCACTGGCAATTAGAATTTGGGTGGTCACTTTTGGGGAAATAAACTTTTGAGGAAGAGGAATAACGTTATTCCTGAGAACTAGAGGTATATCAGGATTGCTTGGCGATGGTGAACAAGAACTTTATCATTGATTTAAATATTTGGATTTTTCACTGCAAATTTAATATCGAGCAGAAAACTAGTAGAATTGTAAAATTGGCATAAATTTTCGTGAAACCAGGGAACTCTCTCATGTTTATAGCGATCATTAACATTTAATTGTTACTGGTTCACATGACAGGGTTTGAATTTTCAAAACTTGCTTGATGAAATATGAAAAGTACATAAAAACTTTTAAAAGTGCTTTTATTAAAATGCAATAAAAACCATTTTTTTTATTTGCAAGTTTTTAAAATTTTCTTTTGTCTAAATAATAAAAGCGCGGCAAATATTAATATAAATAAAAGTCATTGTATGCATGTTCCACATCTCCTAAACCACTTGGCCGATTTTAACGAAACTTATTATTTAAGTCAAGAGAAAGATTACTGTCAACTTTTCAAAGAGCAAAAGTTTCTGAAACATCCAGTTAATTATTAATTGACACAAATTTTTCAATTTTACCGCATTAACTTCTGAGAAATTTATCTCCCACGAGATATATTTTTATACTATCCTAAAATTCAAAATTTCTACCTTTTCAATGATACCAACTTTGTGCCAGTTTTCCATCAGATTTTATTCCTTTTTAAAATTTAATTTAAAAATAATTGAATAGATGCAGACTATTTTGAAATTAGCAAATTTATAGATATTTCATTGCTAGGCAACGGTGTGACTTCGAACTACAAAACCTTTATTTTTTAACCACAAAAAATTAAAAATTAATCAATATTTTGTCATTTTTCGGCGATGTCTTTCCAAAATATGAAGTCACAAAAATACTTATACTCAATTTTAAAGTTTAAAAAAACTAAGCTTTTCAGTGACACAAATTTCATTTGTGTTTCATTTATTTTGTTCACTTTTTTAAAAAATTGTCAAGATTAATATTTACACACAGTTTGCAAAAATATGTTCATGTGTGTGTGGGAGGATCATTGGAAGCGCACAACCTCAAGGGGCTTTAAATCTTCCAATTCAAATTGTAATATAAGTGGTTAGTGGCATGATATAATTGTTTGCACCTAATTAGAGAATTTACGGACATTTAATTTAACAAAGGACAGGAGAATAAGCTTTTTTTTTAAAATTAAGATATGTTCTTGCATTAATTAATTGGAAAACAGTCGAGTTCGCATATTGGTATTGGTGACTTATTAATATCATCAGTTTCATACAAATGAGT
>BGPR01000639.1:362617-390133 GCA_013235015.1 Araneus ventricosus
AATTTATTTTTTTGCTTTATAATTATGAAAAATTTTCTATTTTTGTCACAAAACGTTTATTAAAACCTTTATTTTAAACCTTACCTATGGTGAAAATTAGCTATCGGCAAATTTTAAAAATCGTACGGTCCAATTGATATTCTCATTTCAATTAAAAAACGTTTAAGACGATAAAAGAATTTTGTGCATTACAGTATTTTATATAAAAGTATTTTTCATCTTAAAATATTAGACATGACTAATTCAGCATTATGAATGGTACTTAGCATTGTTAAAGTTTTCTTATCTCTCCACTGAAGAACCATAATTTTACCCTTTTGAAACGCTTTTATTTCTCCCTTTTTCAATTTCAGTGTCTTAAATTCCGCAGGCGGCCCCTTTCTGTTTCCTCTAACAGTTCCTATGACATCTGTCTTATATTTAAGAAGAATTTCAGCCACTTCTGGAGAAGTGTAAAAATTGTCTGTTGTTAGCAAATATCCATTATTTTTAAGTTCATGGATTAGAGTCAATACACATTTCGTGGATAATCCTTAATGTTCGTATTCTTCCATGAAAATCGTTCCTTTACCAGTATATATTATGGAGTTCCAAATATAACCGCTCTCCGATTCACAAAGTTGGAAGAATTTTAATCCAAATCTTGCCCTTTTCGTCGGAATATATTGTTTCCATCCAAGCAAGCCTTTGAAAGCAACTAAAGATTCGTCTATTGCCACGGATTGGTTAGGTGTATAAGCGGATTTAAATTTCTGAACCAGCATTTCATGAATATCAAAAATTTTTCTTAACTTTGGATTTGGATGCGTTTTTTTATCAAATTTATCCGAATTCTCAAAATGCAGAAATTTCATTAACAAGCCATATCTTTTCTCACTCATAATTTGCCCAAAAAAGGGAGTGCTTAAAATCGGTCTTTTACTCCAGTACCATGCTTCTACAGATTTTGACACCATTCCTTGAAGTAAAAGTAAACCAAGGAATAAATTTAGTTCTTTGATGTCCGTATTTTTCCAATTTAATGCTCTTGATGATGGTGTCATCGGACTTGTTGAAAAAATCTTCCGCATATCTATTTGTTTCCTCCACGATGAAACTCATAATTTTCTCATCAAAAAATATGCTAAAAAACATCATTGGATCATCTGTGTTTCCAAGCAAAATTTTTGTCGAGGGATTGATTCCAGGAGTTGAAGTAAATTGAAAATTTGGAGGAGCAGGTGTAGATGCATGTATGTCGATAGGACACCAATTACGAGCTGAATTTAAAGTATCATCGTCAGATTCACTCTCCGATGAAGCATAATCATCTTCAGAAGCTGAAATTAAATCCTCGCAGTCAGAATAGTCTGAACTGGAATCCATGCCAAGTTCAATAGCCTTGTGATAAATATAATGTGAAAACACTTTTGTCGGAGCAATTCAACTGTAGATTTCACTAGTATATTAAAAGGAATCAGAAAATGCTTTTTCACATTTTACTAATGCAATCAGCACTTGTTCAAATAGGAAAATATTAATAAGGTCTACTCGAGTTCCCTGCGCAACGCTCTTCCCTCGAGTTGCTAGACCTTTCGAAAAGAAAATTTTTGACAAAAAAACTTAAGTACGTTTGGAATGAAATTTCTAAGAATAAGAATTAAGAAAGCTGCTCATACAAGTTCAACTGCCTTAGAGAAAGACGCCTCACAGAATGAAGGTTCTGTGTTCTGTTTGTAAAAATGTGTACTTTTATGACGAGAAACAACATTGGGTACTGAAATAGCCTCTAATGATTGCGCACTCTTCTAACCATATGGTAAACATGTGATCTATTGATAGAAAAATGCATTCATTTGTGAAAAATTGTCTGAACTCAAAGTGTGACGGAATGTTGCCACCCTTCACAAGGGGCCATCTATCTACTATTGTTGTTCCCCTCTATTGTTAAGATGTTTACTTTGTTTGAAGAGCTTACCTTTATGTACCTTGACCTTTGTTGGAACTACACATACGACAGTAAAGCACACCGTTGAGAGACGACTATCACTGATTGATCACTTGTGTGAAAAAAAGAGGATTATTCTTAATTCTTTGAAACCTGCTTTCAAAATGGGAGATATATAGCTAAAACCATTTAAACAGATAAATGACATCAGTTCTAAGAAACATGACACATAACCTCTTCAAAGGAAAAGGAGTTTCGGACATTTTGGCTCTAAGCACGCGGTGGTTAAACAATGAAACAAGTTGAATAAAGTGAAATAACTAACAAACTTCCCCTCTTATGTCTTTTATTTTCCCAATTTTGGGAGAAAAACAGTAAGCAGGAAAACGTTTTACTAAGCTTTAACTGGATGCACAGTCTTATTTTTGTGAAGTTGATTGAAAAGGAGGCAAATCTTTTTTCTTTGAGAAAGAAAAGTTTATTCGCGTATAAATCCATGAGAAAAGAAAATTGCAATTCCCACCCAAATTAACTGTATTTTATTGGACATTAGAAAACTAGTTTGGAAAATTGAATCACCAAAAAGCGAGAGGTTGCCTATGAAAATAAATTCTTAAAATCGTTTTTTAGAAGCGAAACCGTCACTCCTGAAAGGGATAAACAAAAAATATGCGGAGCAAAAAATTTGTGATTAAAAAAACCTTTATATGCTCCCGACAAAACGTTCTATTTTTTCAAAAATGCACGTAAGTATTTTGCTCAGCAAGCGAAATCAATTGTATTGAAGCATTTTGTAATTTGGGGAAAATCACAAATATTTGTCTTCATATATTATTTCATCAATAAAAATTTGTGTTTCGATTGCTATGAATGCTAAATGGACTTTCGAAAATGTTTTGGGTCTCGAGTAGCAACAGATATATCAACTAATTTTACTGAAATTCGCACCAAGTCTATAAATAAAATAAGAAACTGATACTGGAAATATTTAAACATTAAAAAGAATATATTAATTTTGATCAAAAACTAGTTGCGTATGTACGCGGAATTTTTAACACATTTTCTTATGTTAGTGTTAAATTTAGTTTAAAAATCTTATTTCGCATATTCCTTGATTATTTCGGAAGATTTTTTTTTCTTCCAAATGTAATATATGGTGTTTTATCTACCATTGGCAAAAGGCTGTTTTCTCAATATTTTAAAAGTTTAAAAATGAAATCAAAAACACGAATCTTCTTGAAACAGGCAATTATACAAACTTTTTATTTAATTATTGGGGACAACAAATTCTTTTTACATTCTGTAATTGAATGCAGATTTTGTATTACTATCGTATTATTAAGTAATAAAATTTTAAAAAATTATAATATATTTTAATCAGAGGAATATACTAAATCTGTTAGTAAAAGTTTAATACTAAAAAAAAAAAAAAAAGAAAAAGAAACTGTAGTAAAATTCTTTGATTGAAAGCAGAAAGAATGATTGTTTTCGAAATGCATTTAGATGAGTGATATTTATCGAAATCATTTATGAAACAAATTTTCTCTATACTTTTTGAAAATAGGAATATGAAAAAATTCTACACTCTCTAAAAGCTTCAGACTGAAAGGGAACCGTTTTCAAATCGGAGAGTTCTTAGTTGAAAAGCCACAAGATAGCAATTACTCTAACCAGACTGATTTATGACTTTGAATGGCCCTGCCCCTCTTGTTCGGACGGGACAGTGGGGAAGATTAACCCCTGCTGTTCTCCTGAACATTAGGACGGGGGAAGGAAAACTTACACTGGCCGGTTTTCAAACAGCCCATGAGTTATTTTTCGACAAATTTGCGTTCACCATTTAGCTACACAGGAGACGTTTTCAAAGCATTCAGCTGAAATTTTTGAGCCGTTCAAAGGGTCAAAATGCAGAGAGCTGCTGCTTTAATCATTTTATGTTGGTAAACACACAAAAATTTTCGTTAAATCGTTCCTTTATACCAATAAATTGATTTTGAACAAAACTCTAACTAATTTGCAGAGAAACAGAAATATGTATATATATGTAACATAAAAAAATTAATTTTTTTTCCGTTTATACTGTTGGTGCTTTTGGGGGGAACAATGACTATTTATAAAGATTTTCCGTGTGTCTGTAAGCAGAAAAAAATTAATATCATTCATAATCCTTCCCTCTTGATTTGATAAGAGGTTTGTTATGATATTTGTTCCATTTCTCGAGTTTTTTTGTCATTTTTTAATGTCTTTTGTTTCTTCTTGGCGTTCTTGTAATGCTTTTATTGCTGACGCAGACTTTGTGCGAATGCAGAAATATCTTTCGCCATTTCATTATTTTTTCCTTGTATTTCTATGTAATTTTGTATTTCGTTAAAATTGTATTTTCTAAAAAAAATTATTTTTTAACTTATGCTTATAAGGCGTGTTTGTTGTAGCAGCTTTTAGCGTTCATTTTATGCTTCATTCTTATAATTTATTTTCCTTCTGATAATCGTTTTTTTTTAATTTGAATTTTTTGCAAATAATTTTTTGTTCACATTCTTTAATCTAGAATTTTTCCATTTTCACGGTTGGTGTATTACTTACTGGGAATAACGACTATTTTTAATGAATATATAAATAAACTGTTGTCAAAGATTTTAAAACAATGCACTGTATGTTTCTTTTCATGTCTATTTCTTGTATTTATACCTAATCGGATCACTTGCGTCCATACAATCCCATACAAAAGAATGCTTGTAGTAGTTTTCTCTACCAGCTTTTAACCGTTCAAAGGCTAATGTTCCCAATTGAGAACATCGAATTGAGAATTTATTTAAAAATAAAATATCGCTCATATTGTTCTGAAAAATTGTTAATTATAATTAAAAGTAAGCATAATTATTTATATACAAATTATATTTCAGATATAAATTCGGTAATGTACAGCAATTCTTAAAAATGGGCAATTTTTACATTTTAATTCCTGTGTAGCATAAAAATACCTAACAAATTTTTTCCTATATTTCCAAAAATCCGTGCACATTCTCAAAAATGTCCAATTTACTAATTACATATAAAATATAATTATATAAACAAGAAACGCATTTGCTGTAATTCAATAAAGTTACATGTTCGCAATGGGAACATTGGCCAATCGTGACTAATCTGTGCAAGAAAGAATTTCTCTATTGTGACTTTCCACTGAAAGAAAAATAGAACGGACGATTTTCATACAATTCAGGAAAGGAAATCCTTTTCGGTTTCTAAAAGGTTAATGCTTTTATTTTGGAGAATTTCATTTTCATCTGTAATATGCGGAGAGGCGTGATTATAAATTTATCGGAGAAGCATTTTTGTACAGTCGGGATGATAATTATGTTGTGATTGTTTCTTCGAATTAATATTTTCAACTTCCAATCTATCTGATTAAAAGAAAATCTCATGCGCAGAAGATAAAGCACGCATAGGGCAACGTTATTGGATTCGTAAATATAATTCAGGGCGGGGTGGGGTTTATTACTTACTATTTATAAAATACGAGAAACTACCTTCACAATTCCGAAAAATGAAATAGTGGTTTATTTTATTTGCAAATGAGCTAAATATAGTTGTTGTTTCTAGATGGATATTTCTTACAGCAACTCACACGAAACAAAACCAACTTAATTATCTGGAGTTTCGTCTAGAAATCACAATTACGCTTTAACGAATTGTGGCAAAAAAGTACGGAGCGCAAAAAACGATCAAAAGTTACCGGTTGTGTATCGCAGCTGAAAAGTGATAGTCATTGCTTTATTGTGACAACTTGGTTAAATATGCATAATTTGGAGAAAATACAAGGTTAAAGTGCAAAAGGGCAGAGACACCATGAAACCATATCAACAGTCTGCTACAAAAAGAGTCTATCATCCGCTGGCAAAAAGAATGGGACAATGGAGAAACAAGCAGGAGTGTTCACAACGTTTTGTCTAAAGTCAAGACAACTCCTACTCAATGGCAAAGGCCATAAATAATGTTCAGCACGGGCCACGGGCCACGGCCCATTTCCGACATATCTTAAAAGATTTAAGATCAGAAGCAGCGATTCCTGTGACTGCGGAAAACAGGAAATCTCTTACACTATGCCACAAGTTGCCTGTTTACAACATCTTACCACCTAACAAAACCGTCAGCTGACCTAGAACCACTTTGGTGGAACAGAGTTATGAACAACAACAATTCTAGGGTAAAAATCAGAAAACTCATCCACTTCATCGCGGAAAACGAAACACTCTTATTTCCAAAAGATGGCGACAACAAATAGCCACAGACCCAATTAACCCTATGTACTCATATTCTCTCTTCTTCCATACATAGGGCACGACCCTCTCAAATTCAACAACACAACGACCTAAAAGACTGAACTTAGAAAAATATTATATTATTTTTTCTAAATGTCCTGTTTCTTGTATCTTTATATAGAAATTATTTTTTTTTTGCTCTGGCTTTTTAATAAAGTTCACGCATACTCAACCAACCGACAGGGAGCCGTCCTGGTTCCGAGTTTGGTGGTATTCTGTGGTGTTAAAAAAAGGGCATAGAAACGTATTGCATACGAAGTACTTCTCAGAATGCCGTAGGATACCCTTATAAAGTTTCATTTTTTTTCTCTTTTTTGTACAAAATATATTTTTCATTCATTTAAATTCATATATTATCAATTAAATTCATATATTATCAGTTAAATTCATATATTATCATTTGAATTCATATCTGTGATTAGTTATAAAAACATTTTTTGCAATTAACTTTGCTTATTATTCAGTCTGATCATCACAGTCTTCCACATCAATGTCTAGTGTAATGAGCATAATCAGAAGTGGCCAATGTTCCCAATTGGGAACATTTTATAAAACATATATAATTTTTTATTCACATTTTAATGATCAATATCTTTAAATTAAAGCATTAGAAGATGAAATATACAAAAATGTAATTAAAAATCAACTTAGATATGAGTTCGGTCTGTCAACGGTTTAGATTTTTCTCATGACTATTGATTAACCCTGAATAAACAAATTTTAAAAAGTATATGAGCAGGTCACTTATAAACCAGCATCTGTTAACACGTTTAGCGGTTTATCAGTTAGAGGTGACTGACAGCATACGTTACGTTCAAGTCACGTTAGTCACTGTTGACAGAAAGTACACTTTCTGCTAAGGTCGCGTCAATCTCTATTGACGACAATATATTTTTCGTTCAAGATATATCAATGATCGGTGACTGACCGCATATTTTTAGTTCAGGCGGCATCAATTTCTGATGATTGACAGTAAATTTTTCTTTGAGACCGCGTCAGTCTCTTTTGACTGACGGTATAATTTTCGCTTAGGCCGTGTAAATCAGTATTAACTGTTGATATAAAATTTAAAAACTATATTCATCTCTTAAAAAATTTTAACTAATTTGGAGTCATAAAAAATTCATCTAATTACTTTTGATACAAAAATTGTTTAATGAATATAATGAAAACAATTTAAATACAAAAATATCTTCATTTGTCTAACGTGTTAACATCCTAAACAAAGCATCCGGATCATTTTCAACTCCAGGATGATCATCAATTATGGCGACATTATTTTGAAATTCTAATCTCCTTTACCTCCAATTTTATTTTTATCATTTCCTGAAATAGGAATGTGTTTCAGATGTCACAAAAGCTGATGATATTGGAAATGCGGGCAAGGTCATAGAGATTAAAGATGATGACAAAGGTTTGGATCTTCTAATCAACAATGCCGGGGATGTAAAACTGGAGAGACGAAGGAAAACAAGTTGCTTCACTTCTTCACCAACACGGTAGGACCAATAATGGTTTTTATGGTAAGAAAACATCCCAACAAATTAACAGCATGTTTAAATAAATTTAATAAAACTAGTTTTTGAAAAACACTGTAATTAACGTACTAGTAAGTAGGCTTTTTTATTTTAATTAGTTTTTACTCTTTAGTTTATAATCAAGCAATATAAATATTAAGGTATACTGTAATCAATTGATTCTAAATATCATTATGAGAAATTGCCACACATATTGAACAAACTTTCTCTAAATTAGTCGATTAAATTATATTAAGTTTTGAAAACATTAAAATAGTCTATTGTCATCAAGAATACCTAAGTATCTCTCTCCGGAGAACTCCAAAAACTTACACCCAATCGGGTAGGTGGTCGCCGTGGGATAGGTTAAGGTTAAGAAAACCTAAGTGCTCAAAATTTTAAAAATCTAATATTTATGGAAATGATTGAAAAATAAATAACAAAATCCCGTATTTATAAATATGAAACATGTCAAAAAGAATTGTGTAAAAAATTCAGTACTGCAACTAATATACAAGTGAAAAATTGCGAAAAACTGTAGATTCAGACATATTAATATTTATTAGCTGCAAGCACAGGCCAATTTCTAAACAAACTGGTATGTTTGAGTTTCGCCTTTTCAATACTCGGAAAGTTGGGTAAAACGGGATACCTAAGGTTTGAAGGCTTGTTGAAGCTAATCTATTCGGCATGAAGCTAGTCAAATTTTCCTAAAATATTCTTTATTTATCCGAGTTTGATATATCTTTCTGGAAAAGTCGACGCAGTTTCATTACTTTTTTACTAATGATTTTTTTGTAGAAATAGTCAAAGTAGGGTAAAAGGGGATACACATGTTAACTCCATGGGAAATTCGGGAAAAACTAGATTTTCAGAGGAAAAGTAGTATATTTTTTTATTTTATGTGAAAATATAAGAATAAAACAATTTTCTAAGATTTAACAATATATATAATAGTTCACAATTTAAAAAAAAAGACGATTGTTTAAAAAAATTAGCAATAATTATAATAGTTGACAATTTAAGAATAAATACAATTCCTTTTAAGATTTATCAATAGTTACAATAGTTAACAATTTAAGAATAATGACAATGTTTTAAGATTTAACAATAGTTACCTTACTTGACAATTTAAAAATAAAGACAATTAGTTTAAGACTAGTAATAAGTAAGAATAGTAATAATTCACATAACGTAGTTGTCTTTATTCTCCGCGCCACTGCAGATTTAGTGGACTCATTTAGGGTTTTTTGATAAGACGGCTTTGCAATATTGATCCTTCATACGTGAGACATCATATCCCCAATCAAAGACGCAACGAAAGTATGATAGCCTCTTAAAATAGTGCTTATATAGAAAACATACATTTAGTGTATGAGGCAGCTAATGGAAATGGGCTAGCAACAATGACTTTCATCACTCTAAGTTCAAAGGGTAGTATATCAAAAGTTTCAATTGATTAGAATTCACTTGTAGATACGTCTTTATATTTCCAAAGATGCCATGTAATTAATGTATATCATATATATAATAATATAATAATAAAATAATCAATATCAAAGAGAGAGAGAGAATATCAGTCGATATTCTCTATTAATTATAGTTACCATTGTAATTTAATCCCTTCGTTGCATTGTTTATCTTAACAAATATCTTGTTTTGTTGCTATTTCTTGTTTTTGCCATCTTGTTTTTTGGCAAATTTTCATCCATTGTCGATATGAAAGTTGACTAGTGAGTTTCAGCTAGATAGAGCACTTGATATACAGGCCTTTTTCAACTGGAGTGATGATTTCTATCGAAAAGCATTTCTTAGTCTCATGCACATTTTCGTCGATAATTGTAGGGAAATGGACATTTCGTAAATAACTTTCTTTGTATTTGTGAACAGCAAAGAGCGTCGCGCACACTTACCACAGAAGAATATGTCGTCAACGAGAATGAACGCATCTCTCGTACTTAAGCTGTCTTGCGTGATATTGGTTCACTCAAAATCAACGTTTCACGAGTTTTGCACGACAAGTCCTTATATTCTTTTCAGTTTCAAAGTCGCGACACTAAGTGCAGAAGATTATTGTCAAGAAATGTATCCTCGTTCTTTCGTGTTTGCAAAGTAAGGTTACAAAACCAAGTTTTCGAACACAAGATTTCTGTTTAATTATGAAGACATAATTTAACGGGAAGGTATAGTGAACGATCATAAATGGCATGTTTATGGTCCATGTATAAAAAGATGAACAGACCTGCTTGCACTTCACCTTTCTTGTTTTCTAAGATCACAGAAGATTGTGATGTGACCACTCATATGTTCCAATATTAAACGTATTTGTTTGGCACGTGTGACCTACACTTATAAAATGACGGATACTTTTCAAATTACCTTGTATTTATATTTAGTAGTTTATGAGCATTTTTATTTGATATTCGAAATTTTTCCAGACAGGTAAAGATTTTAATATTAAAGCTAACGGTCAAAAATTATATATGTATATATATATATATATATATTAATAGGAAAAGCATTCAAAACAAAATATCAAATAAAAATTCAGTTCATGGAAAACTCGTCTAAAATTCTTCAAAAACTTCATAGTTATGGCTATTTAGCCGTATTATTGCAAGCTGAGTCAAAATAACTTCTCAAAGCTTTACTGTGCAGCGGGAAGTTGCTGTATTTAAAAGATACATAATTTAATACGTAATATTTTCCAGTTTTTTGAATACAAGCATCAAAGAAGTTCATTATGCTCTCCTTTTATTTAACGGCTTATATCACATTTGCAATGCAATTTATGCTAAATTTTATGTGGTTAGTAAGCCTATCTGCCTAATAAACAGATCCTTAAGATTGAAGTTTTGTTTTACAACACAAATAATACATTTTACAATATGTTAATAGCGCATTACTATAAAAAACATTATTTTTACAAAAAATTGACAAATTTCCATTGAAACAAAAAGTAGTTTCTGATTGTGCAAAATTTCATTAAGTAATCAAATATAGTCCTTTACTTGCTTTCAGTTTCATTTGGTACTTTGAAATAAGATTTGCTTGAAAAACTTGGAATTGAAGATCTTGAAAGAAGTGTTCTTATAAAACCACCTCTGGAATTGGGACCGACAACTTTCTGTGATGCCTCGGTTACCGGCTTCACACATCGTTCAACTGCTTGGGTGCGACATAGGAACTTGTCAAAGGTCCACTCAACCGCAGTTCCACCTGATTGGACGTCAGACCAAATCTCTTGATTCGTGAATCTTCACAGCGAAGGTCGTGGTGAAAGTGTAATAGTGTTCCAGTGAATCATTTCAATGTAGTCTGTAGCTAGGAAATTGATTTTTGGTGGTTGGAAATTCCTACTTGACTTTCTTTTAGAAGCTAAGTTTCTAGCTTTTATAATTATTCTGAAACGTAACTCTCTTATTTGATCCCTTTTATCTACTATCACACTCAAAACCAAGTTTTCTGGATGAGCAAAAAATACATTTCTCTGAATTGCTGGGTCGATGACTTTTAACAAATTTTCTGGCAGGAATCTAGACGATTTTATAACTTCAAATACATGTTCTGGTCCATTTCTGAAGTACTTAATTTTCTTAATATGAAACCATACAGGCATATATGACTTTAGGATAAAAGAAATTAAGATTTTGTATTCATCTCTTGGGTTTTCAATACTTAAATACAAACGGAGAACTGTGTTTGCCGTTGTTAACCATCTTGAATAGGAAAGTGGACCAGGTTCCCGAACATATAAATCTTCATGAGAACTACCTGATGATATACCATAACTTATGTCCCGCAGATACTGTTGATCTTAGCTTAAAATTTCCGTTCAATTACAAGAATCTCACACTCATTACTTTCAAAATTTACCACTGGGAGTTTCTCACATTTGCTGATCTGTGGGCCAATCGGACCACTAAATGATTTTGGCCTAGTCGTTTCACCATATAAATTTATGAACAGATGCCAAAATGTCAATTCATTAAAGTGTAAGGGGCGCACCTCCCACTGTAGTGGTCTTTTAACATGCTTGTCAATTTGGCAAATAACACCTGTTTTCTACCCCAAATTGGTAACGGTTCCATCACATACAGATACGTCCAGTTCATGTAATAAAAATCCAGTTTCAGTCAATTAAGAAATGATGCTATTGGCGATGTTTTCAGCAGACCCAGAAGAGGGTGCAACATGAACAACGAATACAGAACCTGATACTTGTAAAATTGAATAATTGTCTTCTTTTATGGTTCTTCGAAACTGCTTTGAGTTTACTTTTTCAATCACGAGGGTGTCTTCCCATGTGACACCCAAGCAGTGGAATGATGTGTGAAGCTTGTAACCGAGGCATCACAAAAAGTAGTCGGTTCCAATTCCAGAGATGGTTTTATAAGAACTACACTTCTTTCAAGATCTACAATGCCACGTTTTTCAAGCAAACCTTATTTCAAAGTACAAAAAGAAACTGAAGGCAAGTAAAGGATTATATTTGATTACATAATGAAATTTTACACAATCAGAAACAACTTTTTGTTTCAATGGAAATTTGTCAATTTTTTGTAAAAATAATGTGTTTTTTGAGTGTAATGCTCTATTAAGAAATTGTAAAATGCATTATTTTTTCATTTATTTTTCTTTCCTGCACTTCGTTCTACTAAACTATACCTCTAGCTACTTGCTATAGATGTTATATGATTTGTTTCCTGTTATTAGAAAAAATATTAAAATAGTATATTTTCGAAATGTTTAGGGTCGATGCGCTACTTATTTACCATAGAGGCAAATTCTCCGCCCTATAGCGTTTCGAAAAGAAAAAAAAGTTTTTTCGGCACACCCTAATATATATATATATATATATATATATATATATCTATATACAATAATGTAATAATGCAAAAAAAGACATAAGAAAACAAGACAAAAACTTGAAAAATGAAAAAAATATCTTAAACACTATTTCAATATAGTTGGTAATCCTCCCCTCCTGCAGAGCGTTTTGCCATGATATTTTTCTATTTGTCAAGTTTTTGTCTTCCTTTTGTATGTCTTTTGTTTTTCTCTGCATTGTGTTATATATATACATATATATATATATATAGAGAGAGAGAGGGGATGACGGCAATTTTTAACGGATTTCGTTTGTCGTCAGCAGAAAAATGCACAAATTAATATCTTGAGCGAGCTTCCCTTCCTAACGAGCGGCTCGCTATGATATTTTTCAATTTTTTTGGTTTTTTCTGGTTTTTGTCTATTTAGCCATTTTGTCCTTTTTTACTGTTTTTGAGTTTTTATTTTGTGTTTATATGTTGGTTTTGATATATATATATATATATATATAATGAAATAAACAAAGATATGTATCTATCAAAGTATCTTTCGCTCTATATGTATAAACATATGAAATAAACGGGACTTTTACATAAGCTTTTCTCAAAGCATTTGCAATTTTCATCGAAACGAAGTTAAACGACTTTTTTTATAATTTATATGTAAAATTAAATTAATTCTGTTTTATTTTGGGGCCAATTTCACTCAACATTTCTTAAATTTTTTGGTAATGATTTCTTCCACATGCAAACATAATCTTTAAAATTGCGGATTTTGTTTCTGTTTTGTCTCGGAAATTTCGTTCTATACTTCAATTATTAATTTTTTATTTAATTTTAAAACGTTTTATACACATGCAGTTTCATCCCGAAAAATTACTTCATTATTAGGAATAGTATTTAAATTTTAATTTAAATATAATTTATTAAAAATTTAAATATAAATTTAGAAATTTTAAGGAAATTGATGTGTTTGGTACAGTTCATTCATTCTTTGCTCTAAGAAAGCGGAAATTTTATACATCTTGTGCAAAACATGTTCGAGAAAATGGGGACTCCAATATACATTTTGAATTCCTTTTATGATACATACGAAACCAAAGTAGGCATTACATTGTGTTACTTTGAATGCAATCGTATTGTATGCTACACATTCTTTGAAAGCATCTAAATTTACATGCATCAATGAAAACTGGATTTATCACTGCGATGTCGCTACTTTGGAATTTCAGACAAGATATTTTTAGAAAATAATGTTATGACTGCGTCTGCTGTGATATCTCTAATCTTAGAGACTACATTTAAACTTTCTATGTTGAAAGTGATTGAAAATTAGGTCTGTTTAAGTTACATTTTAGCAATCTTTTCCGAAGCAAAATGTAATGGAAATGATGTTCAGTGATTTAATGCTAATGTACATTTTAATACTTCAGTTCTAATAATTCAGATTTCAACGTACCATTTACGTTTATTTATTTAGTGTTCGTAGTACAAATAGAAGGTAAATATGCTGTGCAGCGTTAAAATTATTGTTCCTTTTTAAATATTTCACAAAAAAGTTACCATTGCGTTAATTTATTAATTTAGGAATTTAGAATGAATAATCGAAAATACAACACGTTTCCATTTGCATTTAAATCGTGTACAAGTTCTCAAAATCAGCATCTACATTACTTCCATAGCGTTCTTTCAAAACACAAATTGCTTTCTTGAAATGATAAACGAAGATTTTATGATACTTTGTACTTGGAAACCAAGGATGTAATACATTTGCATGAAAAAAAAAGAGTTTTATTAAATTTGAATAAAAAATAACATATTTGTTACATACGTTGAATAAGATACGGTTTTTTTATTTTTTTTTCAGTTGAAGATAAGATATAAAATATTAAATAAAAACTGATTAGCAAGAAATTGTCAGTTATTGTTTGTTTATTACCACAAAATTAGTAAATAAAGAAAAGACCCATTTCAAAATCACCAAGGAAAATGATACACAATTTTATTATAGGTAATATCATTCAATATTCTGCCGCCTTTCTTTTCATAAGATTTAAACGAAAAAAAGTTGAAGAATTAAAGCTTGTTTAAATTGTTTCTTTAGAAATATTTTAAATTTTATTAAATGTTTGTGATAGATTTTCAAAATTAAGTTCAATTAATTACTTTTCAATTTGTGCCATCTTTACTTCGGAATGTGATATAAAAAATCCATATATCAAGATAAAGAGTAAAAAGTCGAAATTGAAGAAACCAAAAAAAAATAATAAGTTGAATAATAAAGAGAAATAATTTATTTCATAAATGTATATGAAAGTGAGTGTAGGCTTTCGTGTGTGTTTAGCTCAAATTTTTATTCACACGCCCACATACGCAAGCGCGCACGCGCAGGCATATTAATTTGTATATCACATAAATTACTAGCAGTACGCGCACGGCGTTGCCCATGGTATAATGACTCCAACGAAAGGAAAAAGCTTATGAAATAAAGTTTAAAAAAAGCAACAATAAAGTTATAAAGTTTCTGCAAACGATTCTATTAGAATTTAAACTCAGTAAAAAAAATCTAGATTCTCGGAACAACCAGATGGTTTGCCCGCTAAAATGGAGTAATAATTCATTTAGGCTGACACAGTAAAATCTTCAGGTCCTGTTTCAAATAGTTAATAGGAAAAATTAGTTATTTTGAATTAAAGCATCGCGAAAAGTTTGTGGGAATACCAATACGACGTTATTGCTCAAAATGACCGAGTTTTCCCATCAATCAGACTTACAAGTGTCATCTGTTGAGAAGAAAGAGGAAACACCATGCAAGAAATTGAAGAGGCATAAAGATAGTTTAATTGATAAAGTATATTCTTAAAGGTCTGTTAATTTTTTTGCCTCTTTCTGCAATCGTGCCAATAGTTTTTTTAAATAATAAATAATATTGTAATTTTGAAGCTTAGTTTTATAATGCTTTACAATAAATAAAGTAAATGTAAAAAAATGATATATATTTAGACCTAACTAACCTTTTATTTCGTATATGCGTCGATCTGTTGCAATTCGTAGACAAGATGATGTATGAAGATTACGTTGAAGATTAGGACTTAAAAATTGCACATTGAAGCAATTTCACAAATTTTTGTCAATTTTCGACAGAATGTCCCAACGGTAGCTAAAGAAAAATTTTGATAAAATAAATTTTAATATTCTTAAAAAAGATGAGAACCTAGCAGCCAGTATAATATAGATACTATAATGAAAAGATTGAGGGGAACTTTAAATTTAAAAAAAGTTTCATAAATAGTCGATTTTTGTCACTTTTTACGATTTTCAAGGTTCTTGCGGGAACGGAAGATATCAATGAATTTCGTAATTTTTTTTCCTTGTTTCATTTCACACCTATTAACAAATTTTCAGCGGTATAGCAACATGAAAAAAATTTGAGTTTTTTCGGCTCACCCTAATATGACAGTTAACTTCTCCAAAAATATTTGCCTTTGTGATAAGATTCCTGAATGTTTTCTGCTTTTGATGAAAGACTCTTGCCAACAAATCATGACGTTTCAGAGGTTTCTTCCTAACAAAATAGTTCTTCTATTATGAGGTGACTATTTTTTCGCTCAATAAATTACGTTAGACCTTCAAAACAAACTTCATTAAAACGGTAATTTTTTTCTCTATCTAATGATGCATCTATTGCTTTTCTATGTTCATTATTTCTCATGGATCGACCAAAAGCGTTCTCAAAATCCCCCCAAAAGCAACCCAAAACAACACAAAATATTAAATAAAACGTTCTCTATATTTAATTTTAAAATTTAGGTTCGAGGAGCATTGAATCACCATTATGATTACCTTTGTGCCAAATATTAAGCTGTAAGTGCAATTGTTTTCGTCTAAACATCGCGCACACACACAAGCATTGCCTTTCATAAGTATAAATTAATATACCTAATATCTCAGAGAGCTTGGTTTACAGATTCCACACAATTTTGGTAAAATAAAATATGAAATTAAAATGAATTAATATATGAACTCGGCTTTCAACAATGGCATAGAATCACTCAACTAAATATTTGTTTAAACAATGAAAATGGTTTGAATTGCGTTGGAAGAATGAAAAGTACGGCTGTATATTAGACCAAAATATATTTTTTTAAAATTTAGTGAAATTAGAGAATATATTTTAAGGAAACTTTTTCGCTAAAACAAACTTTTAGACGTTTAAATTAAACTTTATTATAACGTAAATTTTTTGTTCTTTCTAAAGGTGTATCTATTTTTTTCTATAGTTATTAGAAAAAATGCAATGGGGAAATGAGTATAGAAAAACACCCAAAATACCACAAAATATTAAATAAAAAAGTTTCTAGATTGAATTTTAAAATTCTGGTTTTAATGATGATGCATTGAGTGACCATTAGGGCTACTCGTGTGCCACATTTCAGGGCTATAAGTGTAATATTTTACGTCTTTTATATATAAAGAAAAATTATCTCAATTTTGAAGCAGGATTAAATTCTTTTAAGACTCTATAACGAGAGTAAATATTTAACTATCATACATCGTGAGATGAAGGAAGATCTTCATGATCTTGAACCATGTTAAATAGAGTAATAGAAACTTTTTAACTTCCCTTGCTTTAAAATTATAAAAATTAGATGCACGTGATCTAAAACTTTATGCTTCCTTACTTAAGTAGTTCTCTGTAAGTTATTATAAATTCACTGGCAATATTGGGTAAGGTTACCCAATTAAGAAAGTTCTAGAAGTTCCCAAGTTGATGTTAAAATTTTAGCGCTTGCCTTAGTTCTTTGAATTTTTATTTATTTCCATCTCTTCTTCTTGTTTTAGTCTTTTTGGCTTTCAAGCTGGATATCAACGCTTCTTTTGACTTTCATTTTGTAAATAAGCCAAATTATTTTCTAAAGATGACTTTTTCTTTGTTACAATATTTAATAATCATACAACGAGAGATGACTGAAGATCTTCATTATCTTTATCCATGTTAAATGGAGTAATCTTCTGTATATGACTAACATTCACTTTCTCTCTTCCACTGATAAGAAAAAGGCAGCGAGCATTGCCTCAACAGAAGAAAATAACAAAACACTTCACAGATTTAAACCACAACAGCAACAAGAAATTTCTCTATCTAAGAAGCGAATTTGCTAAATATTCATGAAGCAAAAATTCTTTACTCATTTTTTCTTAAAATATCTTCCTGAAATAACATAATTTTAAGACGCAAATCCGACAAATGTACAGTAATCAAGTTATAGATTATTTTATAATGGAGTTATTTAAATTAGTTAGTATAAGGATTCTAAATTTTGAGTTTAATGAAATTAGGCTAGCATAGCTCGTTGGAAGCTTCGCAGTCGTAAAATTCAAACCTATCTAATTATTTCTAATATAGGAATGCGATCCTTCTGATGCAGCACCGCAGAAAACAGAAAATGCCTTCCGAATATGTTAAATTCATTTAGCAAGACATTTGGCGCCCCTTTCGCTTGTGAGAAATAATTTAATGGACGAATACTTTTGGCCATATAAGCATAATTCATTCGCTATAAGGAGCAATGACAGTTGAAAATTCTTAGAATAAGTATGTGCTTGAGTGGACGAAATTAATTTTATTGATAAAAATTAAAAATTATTAATAAAATAATTAATCCAAAATTTTATATTGATATTGGCGTAATTATGACTGTGTCGTGATGTTGAAACGATGAAAGATTACTGGGACATGTATTATCTACTGTCGAGACCATATATTGCCTAAATTATGATAGCTGTTTAGATCTAGAAACTATGAAGAGATCGAAATTAATCTCTTTTTTTCATGAAAGAATCCCATCTCTGTAGTAGCGGCTTCATAGCTTTGGCTAGGATGAACAAAAATATTTCACTAGTGCAGAGAATGGTTGATGGAGGTTATGTAACCGGTCGCAAATATGCTGCTGAGATTTATAACCCCATGCTATGTTTTCAGGTGGTACTCGATCAGATTTTTTGCAAAAGTCTGGCAATTGCCCTCCTTCATCTGACATGTCTGGTGTCAGAATACGTGCGAATAGCAGCCATCACTCGAAGGGTCTGGTTAGCTTACTAATCAGGGTTGTGTGAGATGCTTTAGGACATCAAATTGTAGATTGCGATTTTCAAGAAATTAGAAATTACCCTTTCAAAAGAGGGATGGCGTATATTTGCGACCCCCTCCCTTACTTCAAATATGCAAATTAAGTATCACATTTCCTTTAAATAGAGACTTTAAGTCTCTTTTTATGAAGACTGGCCATTCTCAAAAACCAAAATATGTTGCATCCGAATCTCAATATGGGCCCACTGTATAATATATTTTTACTCACCTGTTTTCCTGCTTATCTACGTGCACACCAATTTAGCTTTCATTTTCGATGAGTCAAAATAAATAATTATACACTGGCATTGGCTGAACAACTTTATGACGGATTCTAGTGTTCCAGAGTATCATTTAATTTTGACAATTTTTTTTTTTTTTTTTTTTTAATTTGTTTAAATGAGTCTCATTTCCCATAGATTATAAAAATTATTCTGAGAAGCTTTGTTTCAATTGATTTGATTTCATTCATGAATCATCCGTTTTCAACAATTTATACGATATATAGAAAAGTTTCAAATAATAGCTGTAAATGCAGTAGAAATATCCCAATTTAAAACATATCTAAATTTTAAGATTTTTTTAGCATAATTTTAGTTATAACGGATGAATTGGACACATCAGCACATCCATATATGTATTATAAAAATTATAGCATGGAGACAGTGAATGACATTCTTAGACATGTTTTCTCAGTCTCCTAAGAGTTTGAAGTTTTACAGTGTGAAACACCTCTTCAATTTCTTTTATAAATCTTTACAGATATTTCATTCAGTTTATGTTTCTTTGCTCACATAATTTTTGCTAAAATGTTACTTATTTGAAAGGAAAGAAAGAACTCTGATCCTAAACGTGTCTATTGTTTCTTAATACAACATATTTTCTATCGTGCACAATTTTCTTTCACTTGTTTCGGACAAGCTATTATTTTTACTGCGAAAGTTTATCATAAATCCAGAGAACTGAATAATGGATCATAATATTTCGTTAAAAGTTTTCTGAGAAAAATATAACACTCTATTCTCAACTGATAATCAAGAATTTCACTTATTTACATTCTGTTTCAGTGAATAAGAATTAAGTGAGGTCGCTCTAAACACTGGAGGAACCTTTTTTGTGGTGGTTATATTTTTTATTAAAAATTTACTCTGTTATTCGTTGTTATTTTCAAAAATAAAAACAGCATTTAAGAAAATGACGAAGTGAATGTTAGAAATCACATCTGTTTCCATGTTTTTGGGTTGAAATATATTCATTTATTCAACAACTAATAGCCAACCCAAACTTTATGTTTTAGAGCGTATGTTGATATTGATACTCACAACTTAAAATATCGTTTGTGAAAACAGAAATGATGTCTAAAATTGTTAGCATGGGAACTTTTTGAAAGCAGCGATTCGAAACCAGGTTAACTACATCTTGTGTCCGGTCCAGCTTATCTTTCTACTCGAATCACCAATAAAAATCATCTTAACAATGTTTATAGTAAAATTATGTAATAATTTAATAAAAGTTTTGCGAATAAAGTTACATTGACATTTTAGAGATTTGCGTTTTTCTTCGCTATTTAATTCTCTAATTTGTCAAACCGGTTTTTCCGCATTTTTAATTTTTTCACTTAAAAACATATAACTCATATTTATCTGCATATTTTTTTAATTCCACCGAAAGAATATTTATAAGAGTTTAAGAGATGTGATTAAATGACAAAACATCAGCATATTCACTTTAAAATCTTAATTCAAGACCTTAAAGTTATTTAAAAAAGCAACTGAGTGCTTATAAATATAAAATCTTATTTATCTTAAATGCATCCTTGAATTTAACTAACAATTGTTTACAAAACAATTAATTTTTTTTATTTGTAAGCGCCCAAATCTCTATGTCCTTTTTCTCACGAATATTATCCAATAGATTAAATAATGCTGCTAAATGGAGTAATTATCATTGGCTGTTTATCATAAATTTCAATAGCATAAAATGGTTTTGAAGTTTCAGATTTCATCTTTAAAAACGAATTTTCAAAAAAAGTGAATTATTATTAAGCAAAAATTTAGATAAAGTATTTTTATTCCATTCCTAATTATTTTAAGCTTTATTTTATGATAACGTCATTTAACCAAAACAATATTTTACAATTTCTCTCTTTTCTATAAAAATTTTTATCTGCTCTTTCAAAGAAACCAAAAGAGAAATATAAAACCATGCTTGGGGTTAGAGTCAAGAGTCAATTACAGGAATAAAATCTTTAATAGAATTGGTGAATTGTTTGTTCACACAATGACTTTCTCTTAATTCTAACACCAGATAAGTATCTAACTAGATAAGTTAGGAATATAACCTATGTTTAAGCATGTTTCAGCAGCCAGAAATGCTCTATTAAGCCAACCATGGCACAGATCTCGATCCTAAGCAATTCTGAGTGTAAAGCACATTCACTGGTTATGCGATAATATGCAAAGTCGCCTCCAATATCTTCAGAATACAATGCGACAGCTTTCAGAAATAGGATTGAATTATATCACAACGACCTTTCTATTAGCGTTGCTACACTGAGTCAATCGAATGATTAACTCTGTCAAGAGTAGTAAGTAAATTAAGGCAAATGAAATGTGCATTTATTCCTTCTGTAAGGAATCTAATTCATTTTCAAAATTAGCTGTGTTGATTTCGCTAAGCCAGTTTGGTTATAAATATGATAGAGCTGATATGATTTTTTTGCATTCATTTAAAATATTTTGGTTCCTTTCAAACAAGATAATTCATAGTATTTATCAATCTTCGTTGCATTCAGAAAATTACTGTTTCTTATATTAAGAGTAAGTTAAGAAAAATATCATCTTATAATTCTGAAATGAAAATCTTTGAATAAAGTACAACATAGATTTATAATTTTATTTATATTTTTACGGTTACCAATCAATTCAATATTAAATTAGTATTGAAATTATCTCAGTAAAAAAAGTTTCGTCTTCTTCAATTATATTCCCTATTAAAATAAAGGTTACATCTTTTTAAAACTCAAACTAGTAATTTGCTATTTAGATTCTTTTTGTTTTCCTCTTGGAATATTTATTACAATAGTATAGGATTAAAACGAACACTGATGGTCTCTTTATTTTGAATTATAAATTTAAAGACTTTTTTATAGTCAACGATAGATATAACTAATACAAATTCTTCAATAGTATACTGTTACAAAAATCAACCTGTATGTGTACGGTGAAAGCAGTCAAAAAAGTTGGATAATGGAAAATGACGCTTTATTCCAAGCATATTCCAGTAAACTAGAAGCACAGCTAACAAGAAAAACAGCACTCCTACAAATTATCTTTCTCGTACAAAAAGTACGCAGACAGCAAATCACTAATAATAATAGAAATAGCACTATCACTAGCGTTCATCTTCTAATGTTAGCAAGACTTCAAACAGAGTATTCCCTCGTCTGAGCACTCCGTTATATATAGTCTTCCCGAAAATGTGTGACGTCAACTGGGAGATTCCAGAAGAATCTTCGTTCCTAATAGAGATAGAGTCATAATTCTTGCATATTTGAGAACCTCTATATCATCGTCAAACTTTTCACCAAGCTTGTCTCAAGGTCAGGTGTATTGGATAGGCCTCCCCAATATCAAATTAGAACTCCTGTAAATATATGTTTTCAACCATAAAACTTACATGTTATGGAAATGACATAACAGTTTCGTAACAATACTCATTAACTCACAATAGTCATTTAAAAATAATCATTTCTTTGAACATTCTTAGATTTGGAACTTAAAGTATATTTTTGCGTTTATGAAAGAAGAAATGATTTGTGGCTACTCCTTCTTCCAGCAATAAGCATTTCTATTGCTCATATTTTGTCATTTCAACAGAAATAAATTTCTTAATAATCATCTGACAACAGAACTCCTGAATGGAGGACGACTTATTGAACATTTTTAAGCCATTACTCTGGTAATTTTATTACCCAATGTAACGCATAGCACCAACAAATAGAGAAACATTTGGTGGTTTACACTGATAAGAATGTTAACAATTGAACCGGTTTTCATGATCAAAATATCCTGTTTTAATACCGTCTTTTCTGTTCAAATAGCATCTTTTCAAATTCATTCGTTTACGAAATATTAATTTTTAAATCTGCTCCGGGCTACAGAATCACCCTGTATATGAGAGTCATCCCAGTAAATGAAAACTCGCATCTTTGATTCCATACTGAAAATATCAGGAATATATACGCAGGTAATCGAAGCCATCTTACAATGTGTCACTTAAAGGACTCCTTGAAATATCATTCTTGTTCTGAGCCATCTCTGTAATGTGAAAGGTTCATATCTTGTATAAATTGAGATGTGAAAGCAACGATTGCTTGTAAAGAACATTTTATAGTCTTTTTTATCAGACTCTGTATATTGACTTCAACGCGGAGAGCAACTTGCTGACAACGATTATAATTAATTCTGAAACTTCTGTGTCCGATTTTTTACGGTTTACAAAATAAACATACCATTGGTTTCATTCTTCTATCCATCTTCATTGCCCAGTTATTTAATTCTAAAATCAGGTATTCCTTTGTAAAATACCATGTAATCTTAGAGCAAGAAAGTAAACGTCTGAATTTGTTTCTTTTGGAGGAAAAGAAACTTTCTTTACGAAAACGAGAGATGCAGTTACCTACCTGTTTATCATTTATAGCAAGTCTTACAGAGACAGAAAATATAGTATCATCGAAATTTGTATGTGTTTAGCAAAAGCAATATCTGATTATACAATTAATGTCAGTGATTTTATAAATACCTCAATTTTTACCCTCACCTGTGCAGTGGAAGATTTTGACTGTATGAAGCCACAGGCACAAAATTGTTTTGAGGCCTTAACCTCACCCCAAGTCGTAACTTAATGAAGAGATTTTGAGACCTCCCAGAATTTTAAAACACGAGGCCAACGCCTCTAACTCATGCGCGAAAAACCGACACTGAAGCTGTGCATAAAAAATAATTTTCAAATACATTCACAAGATAAATAAGAGCCTTTAATATAAACTTTTAAAACTGAAGTTTATTGTGCAACATGTAACGGTTTAAAAAAATGTTAACTTACCTAGCGAACATTGTGCTTACATTAAGTAAAATCTTCGATACTTGCAAATTGATGTATAATATATTGAACTCGAAAACAGTTATGCATAAATATATTAGACGCTGTGAATACTTCAGTAATTTTAAATACTGGGATTAATAAAAGGAATATTAATGATGACTGTTAAATTTTTTAGAAAATATATTCTAGTCTATGAATTAAATGGATTTTAGACATTAATACATTAAGATGACATATTCAAGGTAAAAATTTATTTTCACCATACATTTTCCTGTCCTAAATACTACGTGATTTTTGATTGCAAAGAATAAACTAATATGATGCTGAAAACAAGCAGAGAACAAATTACCATACAGTCTTTAAAAAAACATTCCCACATGGGAAATTAAAACATTAAATAACCAAGCAGTCGGAAAGAAAGAAAGAAAAAGAAGTAAACCAAACTTAATTTCGAGATGAGTTTACGGTATCAAATACCATCAACAGTCAAAGTTTAATTACCATCCTCAAGTTTATCCTTCTTATTCAGCATCTAGCTAGAATAAGAGATTGTATTACATTCTTTAAATTTCTAACTCTTCTTTTTGCCTCTCAGCATAACGAAACGAGGAGCATCCTTTAAACTTCAAGCGAATTCAGAGCAATTCCTTCAAACAATTAATTATTCATGCAAGACTTTTTCAGAAACCTGTATATTTTAACGCATTCGGCACAGTCTTAAAACCATCATGCATACCAAGCTAGAAGGATAAATCAAAATTTGCCTTTGAATTTGAGTGCATGACGAGTGAGGCGACAATGCGTCTTATCAAATTCTAATCTGCGAGACAGGTGGTTTGCTGTGTATTTCCACAGCCTTATTTGTAATTTTAAGAATTCTGGCATGTCTTGAGGAAACTGCCGTCTATTATCCCAGAATCCTTCCAAAATTCGGTTTTATTTATGTTTCCTCCAATTTCTTTTTATATAAAATTTTGTTATAAAAGAATAGAGAAACGAAAACATTTATTAAATTCATGAAGTTTAAGAATATTTGTTTGTTCAACTCTTGGTTTTCTCTCCGCTTTTAAACTTGCATTTACACTTTTATCATGGGAAATATTTTAAATTTTAGAAATTATTAAGTAAATTATGTTCATACTTGTACTGAACAAACATTCTTAGACCGCAAATCGAAAAACCAACATGCTTAAATTATGCAAGAGTCCTCCTATTTTATTTATTATTTTGCTTAATAATGGTAAACGCCAGAAAGTGCTTGAAAGACACTTTTCAGAAATAAGAAAGAACATTTACTGGAAAAATGTGCACTTATTTATTTGTTTTGTTGGACTATATTTCATATATATCGCAAAAAGTTTTAAATAATTTTATAAATTAAAAAAAATGCGGTTCTCGGATTTCAAAAAAATATTTTGTCGGAATTATTTCAGAAAAGATATACCACGGTTGTCAGTAAAAATTAACTCTTTAAATTTTTTCATTCTTCCTAAAAAAATTTATTGTCTATCAGGTGTTCTTAAATTTTTATGAATATAACATTGCTCTCAGAAATTCCATGACAAAAATGTTACTAAAGTTGATCCAATAATACTATTTTCTAATGTAAATGTTACATTTATTTTCTATATGTTACAGACTAATACGCATTATTACAAAATGTAAAATATAACATTCTGATGTTCCGAAGTTTGTCAGAGGAATAGAAGTAGAGGCAACGATCCAATATAAGATAAATTATGTATGGAATGTATTAGTGTGACTAATAGGCTGGATCGGCAAATTGAATGTAGACATGAAATATAATTTCAACCAAGTATTTTGAGTATATACAAAAACTAATTTAAAAAAATTAATAGGATTGAGTTTTGAAATGATCAGCCAAAAAATAAAAAACTGAGACAAAAAATATTTCATCACAGATATATGCAAGTTTTATTTTTTGAAGCCCTATATTGTTTTAAATATCAAAATAAATAAATAAATATTAGATAGACGGTAATCGTATAAATAAACTGCTTGAAATGTTGTTCCTAAATTAGACACAGAGATACAGACTAAAGATATGACAGAGAAGTTAGATTTATGCTCTAAAGGATAACTAAATACGAAGTACGATTAGACGATATTGATGTAAATATTATATTTATATATTACATTAATGCAAATCATACATACAGAACTCCTCCGTGGGGTGTCCCACTTTCACATTTGATCAATAATCCAAACTTGACGTTTAATGGAAAATAATAAATGAGCATTTTCCAACGTTTCATCTCTCACTCTCTCTCTCTCTTTCACATAAACTGTCTTTTTTAGATACTTATCTTCAAGTACACCTTGGTCTGTTTTAACTGACATTACTTCTGGTATAAAGTTAGTGATTCCTCAGAATTTGATATAGATTTTAGTCAAACTATATAAACATGATAAATAATTAAATTTTTTCCAGAAATATTAAATCACGTCTTTTCCATTTATCATTTATAAGTCATAAATCATATTTTTAGAAAATGAAGTTTTAAGAGATCAAAGGAAAGGATTATCTTATAAATTTGAATGTTCTTCAATGTATGCATATATGTTTTGAGTCATTGCATATAAAACATATTTTTCTTGAAGAAATATTTTAATCTAAATGCATAATTAGTTAAGAAGACAAATTTAGATATAAACATTTTTAATAAGACCTTTACAAAGAAAAATATATTCTCAAGATGTGATAATGGGCAGAGGAAACATTTTATTATTTGAAAGGGATATTTAAGAAAAAAAGTAAGTTACAAGTTTATTTCAGCACGTTTCCTCTCCGAAGAAATATATATTTTAGAGGCTTCTGCACCATATTGTATTCCTGGAGCAATTGTATGTCCTGTCTTCCTAACCGAGGGAATTTGACAATGAAATAGTTTAATTTACAAATTAAAGAAACTTTGCATGAGTTGGCTCAAAAGAAGCCCTACAAAACATTGTACTAAAAGATTTTTTTTATTTCTTCTCAAAACTTTTCTTTGAGGATGATAACTGCCTAGAAATCGCAGAATGGTGCTATTTAACTTCTGAGCTTTCATCATTTCCAAGCAATCCATTTATAGAAGGGAGAATAAATTATATTTACTTTTCGCATCCACTGACAGACTGATATGGAAACGTTTTTATTTCTTCATTGCCAAAAATATAAAGTAAAACTTACCTTTCTCCGTGTATTGAACTGCATTACAGCAACCATAAATATCGGATGATAACTTTATCTGTTTCTTAGAGAAATATCGCTTGCTGATTTCAGCATATTTTGCTTCTGCTCTAACTGTATGTATTTTATTTATTCTATGTAAAGGTTTTTCAAGTCCAACATGTATAAAACTAAAAGTCTATCTAAATATTCCAAATATATTTTTAAGAGCAAAGCTATATTTATATATATCAAAAATCAAATTTCAATGGAGAGACAATCCGTTGTGTTTGTGTTTCATATTATTTCTATTATTATTCCATTTTGTTTATTCTTATATTATTTTTATCCGTATTGAATCTATCAGTATTTTATTTGGATCAGTTCGTTGCATTTATTTTTTACGTTTTGCTGTTTATGATTGCTTTTTGTTTTTATGCAGCTTCACTACTGATTTGATTGTTTCTTGTATATATATATATATATATATATATATATATATATATATATATATAT
>BGPR01000639.1:390143-470799 GCA_013235015.1 Araneus ventricosus
ATATATATATATATATATATATATATATATATATATATATATATATAGACATATCAGTTCCCAAGGCTGATAAGCATTTGATTGTTGGAATTCTATTTGAAGGTTGTCCTTTTCCTCAGTGTAATAGTCGTTAATGAATCTATATTTTGTATTTCATTAGTATGATTATTGATAAAGTATTTTCTACATTAATATTTGTATATGTTTAAAATATAACACATGTTTTGATTAATTGAAATGTTTAACTATATATATAGATAGAGAGTATAAATCGTAAAATGGAAGAGTATAAAACGTGAAATGAAAAACGCAATAAAAACACAATAACGTTTCTTTAGAGGATGAAGTTATTGTGAATTGCTAAATATAAAAAGTTTGACATTTTCTTGCAATCAGTTACTCCGTAAGGCCTAAAACACTCATTTTGATCCCTAATACAAAACGAAACCAAAATATAGAGAGGGGAGTTTTGAATAATTAAAACTAAAGTACTATGTGATAACATTAGAGAAAAGTAAAAATAAATATTTTACGTACCAGAAGGACGAATGTTGACGTGGCAGTGTTTGGGGAGGGTCACGGTACAGACTGACTTTGAAGGGGTGTACAGACTGGCTTTGAAGGGGTGTGAACAGAGTATCGAGTTTATATATATATATATACAGAGGTTCTTCGCACATTTTTTTAAACGGTTTTGTTTCGCTGTAGGAAAAAATCGACTGAGTTGAAAACTTTATTTCCAAAACGATTACATTTAAAAAAAATAATCTGCCTAAAAGTTTTGTTTACAAGTAAAATGACGCTTTTAAAGAAGTGATGGATTGAAGGCTACGTTCTTTTCGAAGATTATTCTTAGTCAGTCATTCCAAGACGCTGTGAAATACATTTTATATCTATATCTAAAACCACGAGAGTTAATATTGTGAATAAAGAAGGGGAAAATTGTCAGAGTCTGAATTCAAGTGGAAAAATTGTTCCAAATACGCATCCGAAAAAAAAAACCGCAGTTATTCGAATATTGCAAAGTTGAGATGTTTAATGCGAAAAGAAAATCCTCCAATCAAATATTTGTGGCAAAATATTTGATTGGAGGCATTGTGGCACTTCTCAGTATGAACGGTAAACAAAATTATTAGCATTGATTTCAATCATAAAGAAAGGCAGAAATACAATGTCTATAGTCTTTCTCCACGTCATATCGATGAACGCAGAATATGCTCCAGAATTCTTCATAAAAGCATCTACCCGGAAAAAATGGATAGATGTTGTAACAATAGATGAAGCTTTTGTTATTTAAATGACAGCAAGAAAAAATAAATTTATTATCATTAAAGAGGAGAAAATAACTTAAAGACATGGTTCAAAGAATCTGAAGAACGCTTTTCTAGGGGATTTATGATCGTCGCAGGTTTTTCATATAATAAACAAATAAAAGTAAAAAGAGAGATGAAAAATGTTAAGATCAATTCAGCATACTGTCAGTAATATATTTTATCCCCAATCTTCAAATATTAATTACCATCTCTTTACCCACAGATCCATCAATCTGTAGACCTGCACTATGTGAACTTTACAAAGCTGTTCAAAAGGAATGAGACAAAATACCTCTTCCGATATTAGAAAAGGCGTAATTGCAATGAAAATTACGATGTAGAGAGATTGTTAAGAACAATGGTTATCAAACTTAACCTTTAAGACACAAAAAGTATTATGTAAAATAGTTCTTTGTTAATAGTAAAAATGTGTGGGTATGTGGGGCGTGAGTGAGTATGTGTGGAAGGGAAGTTTAAGCAGACTAGAGCAAGTGTTCATTTAGTTATAAATAAATTTAAATTTAATTCCATGTCCCATTATTTGATTTTTAAAAGTATTATTTAGAAAGAAGCGTAATTAAATGCTGATAAGCAACATGAAAATATTATATAATTTACAATTTTCATCCGAATAATTTAGACTTGATTAAAATAATTAAGCCTAAATTTCTTCGAATAATTTTAAAATTCAATTAATTTCTATAATTTTGCATTATTTGCTTTGAATTGAATATAAATTAATTTAAAAAATTATCATACATTCTTCTGAAAAATTCTCTTATCTTTCGCAGTTAGGTTTAGAAATTTTATTTTTATAATAATTAACTTTAATGAATGTATTCCGGTTTAAAGGTTCGGAAGCCAAGTAACTTTCAGTAAAATTCACAGCAAGTTATTATCAACGAGAAATATCAATATTTTTCAGATGAGCACTTTTTCTTAATTTCATTTTTTTACATGGATTTTTTTTACCAGAGCAATAGGCCATCAAATATAATCACTGCAGATATTAATTAAAATGATTTTCAATTTTGAACATAATTTTACTCGATTTCCTTTTCTTCAAAATTTCTTTTATTAAAGATATATATCCCATTGTTTTTTCTTTCGATAGATTAGGATTAAAAATCTCAAGAATAAAGTTAATAACCAAGCAATATATTTATTTAAATGATTTCCTTCATTTATTTCCTCTATTTAAAGTTTTGTATACCCTTTATAGCTGGATAACTTTATAATTAATCATTTTTTACAAAGATTAGAAGTATTTTTCAATACATGAATTTAGTTTTTCGTGAATTGCAGTCAGTAAACAAATGGATTTCTCACCAATTGAAGCCCTGACTGTCCGTTAAATTCAAAAAATTATCTTTATAACTAGCATATTGATTAAACTGGGTTCGTTTTATCTATATTAACTCTAATTTCAAACCTTTTATTCAAAATATTTTATATAAATAAAACGAAAAATAACTTTTAGCGACTTCGAGAGAGTTATTTTCTATAAGACAGATTTTTCCAGTTCAGAATTCTGTGTCTAGGGATTTTTTCAGAACGAAATTCATGCACGAAAGAAATGTCTCAACATTGCATACATTCGTTTCATTTTGTTTGGAGTGGATATATCATATTTGTAAGTAATAGGATGAACTAAATAGGACAGGTAATATGATAAGAATAGGTAATAGGATATGAATTTAAAAAATAGAAATCAATCAATACCTCTGCGGATGCGCATTACAAAATGATTTCAAACTCATATTTTTATATTCACACAAAAATTATACTGACTCGCAAGCGAAAAAACAATAATTTAAACAATTATTTTCTTTAGTTCATTTGTAACATATTATTAAATTATAAATATTATCCCGCTGTATATATACAAAACGTAGTTTATGCATCCTCAGTAGAGATGTGCAAAATATTGCATTGCCCTTATTTTCTAAGCAAAACTCTCTAAAATGTTTTAAACACACATTTGAGGTGATTCTGATTGCATCAACCCTGCATTGCTATAAAAATACGGCAGGCAGAAATTAAATTTAAAAAAAAATACATCTTGTTTGTAGTTATATCTGTGCAGACATATTTTTCTACTATTTACAACAGTTCATGATTCTGGAATACAGAGTAATTTCTGTTTTCCGTCCAAACACTGATTGAGGAATCTCATGAAATTTTTTTGCTCATCTCTGTATATTACCAACCTTTAAAGCAAAAAGATATGAAATATATTTAGTCCAGTAAACGAAGGGTTTGAAAAAAACAAAAAACAACATAGTTTTAGAAATTGGTACGCATGTTTGTAAGGGGCTTATGATAACACATTAAAAGTCCCCGGTCCTGGGGGTGTGCTCGTGGCGCCATCTTGTATTTAATCCCCCCTTTTTTTAGTTTTCCCTGAATATCGCGAAATGTATTCAGTTTACAAATTACAAATGATTTAACAAATCAAAGAGCAGAAAATTCCCAACAAATATATACTTTTATTTTTCTTTCAGCTTTAATAGTCTTTGAGATAATGGGTCTCAAAGGTTGCCGCCATCTTGGATTTCCTTCACCTTCTCAGTTTTGCTTGAATATCTCGAATATGCAATATTCAAATTATAAGACTTTTAACAAATGAAAGAGCGTGCGATTCTTTACAATATAGGTACTTTTATTTTTCTTCAGGCTTTAAAAGTTTTGAGATAATTGGTATAAAAACGGGTAAATTTGTAAAAGATCTTAAATTGATAGAGTAATAAACGAAGGGTTTGAAGAAGAACAAATATTCATATAGTTTTGAAAATTGGTACAATTGTTCTCGAGGGTCTATTGTGGAACATAGTAAAAGTCCTTGATCCTGGGGGGGGGGGGAATCTCGCGCCACTATCTTAGATTTCATCCCCCATATCCCCCTTTTTTATTTTTTTCTAAATATCTCGAACACTATTCAATTTTCAAAATTCTTGTAATCAGCAAATTTAAGAGCGTAAAGTTCCCTACAATTTCTTGCTTTTATTTTTGTTTTAACTTTAATAATTTTCGAGATAACGGGTCTCAAAAGTTTCAGCAATCTTGGATTTCATCCCCTTTTTCTAGTTTTACTTGAATACCTCAAAAAATGTTCGATTTTGAAATTACATGTTATACAACAAATTGATCATCGTTAAATTCACAAAAAATATATACTTTTATTTTTTTTCTTGCTTTAATAGTTTCTGAGAAATGTAAGAAAAACTACGAGAGGGGGATAAAATCCAAGATGGCGGCAAATGTTGAGACCCATTATCTCCGAAACTATTGAAGCTAAAACAAAAATAAAATCCTGTATTTGTAGAAAATTGTACGATCTTTAATTCACTGATTACATGTAATTTGAAAAAGGAATAGATTTCGAACTATTCAAGAAAAATTAAAAAAGAGGGTTGAAATCCAAGATGACGATAACCGTTGATACCAATTATCTCGGAAATATTAAAGGTAGCAGAAAAACAAAAGTATGCACTTTTAGGGAGATTTATTCTCTTTAATTTGTTAAAACAATTATAATTTGAAAATTGAATACTTTTCGAGATATTCAGAAAAAACTAAAAATGGGGATGAAATCCAAGATGGCGACTCGAGCTTTTCCCCAGAAAGGGCGATCAAGAGACCCTCGAGAACATTTGTACCAATTTCTTTGTTTTTTTTCAAACCCTTCGTTTAATGTACTATCAATCAAGGCGTTTTACAAATTTATTCTTTTTCAAACAAATTATCTCAAACACTATTAAAGCCTGAAGAAAAATCAAAGAACCAAACTGTAGGGAATAGCACACTCTTTAATTTGTTAAATCACATGCAATTTCAATATTGAATAGTTTTCGAGATATTCAAGAGAATCGGAAAAGGGGGGAGGAAATACAAGATGGCGGCAATATTTGAGACGCATTATCTCCTAAACTATTAAGCTGGAAGAAAAATAAATAGGGAATTTTGTAGGGAATTTTACGCTTTTTAATTTGTTAAATAATTTTTAATTATAAAACTGAATAGTTTTCGAAATATTTAGGAAGAATAAAAATGAGTGGATGAAAACCAAGATGGCGCCCCGAGCTTCCAACCCCAGGATTGGGGACTCTTACTATGTTCAAGAGAGAGACCCTCACAAACACGTGTGCCAATTTTAAAAACTATGCGATTTTTTTGTTCTTTTCATCCCCATTTTGGACCTTCGTTTACTGTACTAATTCTGTACATTTGCATGTCATTTTTGTGCTATTCTATTTACGTAAATCAAGAACGTTAAACTACCAAAGCAGAATTTTATTAAATATTTTATGTGACTGTGAGTGAAATTTATATAGAGATGAAAAATCATCCATCTTTACTTAATGCAATCGAATTAAAAATCTGTTAAGTTGTTTATAATATCCTATTTATTTTAAGATAAAATTTAAATGGAATTGGTTGCATATTTTATGCATGCAATTCCCGACAAACAAAAATGGATATGATACAAAACGAGTTTGAATAATAAGAAAAGAAATCCATCTTTGTGGATATTATTATAAACTTTTATTTAACATGATTTGTTTCATGTCTGTAAAGCGATAATTTTGTAATAGTTTCAAATTTTTCATGAACTTGTGTGCTATCAATGACAATGTATTATTTTAGAGTTTTCCGAAGGTAATTATTAATTAATTTATTAATTTGTTTACATTTCCAATCCATGCAAGTACTCAATCTGGTAGTGGATTTAAGAGCAGACTTATTGCAAAATCTGTTATATATACTAATAAATTATAAATAAATGACTCTAAAGAAGAAATCAAAAAAGGAAATCCATTTTTTTTCTATCACTCTCAGGTTTTTTTTTCACGAAATGATGTCATATTTTAATGCTAGGTGTAAATTAACTTTTAAGCTCATATTACACCCTCATATGTTGAAATTTGTGATTTTTTTGCAATAGATATGAAAGTTTAGTATCCAAGAATGATAGTTACTACTAGTGTCAAAGATTTCATCCTTTTCTCTCGTTTGTCTCAATTTTGAGCTCAAAATTGTCATTCTTCATCAATTTTTTAATGTCAGATTCCACAAATATTCCTTACTTCAAGTTTGCTTTAGATAAACCCGGGAACTCTTCATACGGATATTTGAAACGTTCTCTTTATCTTGGTTAAACCTTCACAAATTTTTTATAAGGCCCATATTTACACAAATGACATTCTCCAAGATATGTAGTTGGGACAGAACAACTATACTAGGTCCAAGAGGGACAAGGAGTATAGCCGATGGGATGTTACGACAAAACTTTAATTGAAACCTTTCATATCAAATGTACAAAAATAGCAATCATTAATAATTCTCTGTCACTAAATGAACAAACTTTGTGTGGGACCCAATACTTTGACTTGATAACATTTTTACCACTAAACTTTAAACGTTTCCTTGTTATTTTTTCATTATCTAGTTACCACAAATGTAGTAGAACCAATCTGGTGAATTAACACATACTCTGGAAGCCATTTCTCTCAACCGCAATGCTAACCAAAAGTAAAAAGAACTTGTACTCGAAGATCGGAATTATATACAAGTTCATAGAAATGAAATAAGCAAGTCATTTGTGGAGGAGTAGGAAAAATGGTAGGGAGGAGAGATTAAAGGTTTGGGGACAGACATACGCCAAAAGGCTAGTGATCCGGTTTTAATGTGTTTTCTCTGGCTTTACTGTTGTATTTAACACACAGTTTACTTGTTAAGAAGAAAATGTTTGATAAATAAGAGTTTATTCTTTCTTGGATAGAATTTATATAGAGCAAATTATAATGTAAAGTCTTATTTAATAAGTTCATACAAATATATTACGTTGCTCTTAAATTTACAAAATACGTACATATTAGACCTATGATTTGTGACAAAACTGTACGTGATGGAAGTTTTTAATTATTTTTCCAGTAATTAGCATCTAAGAAACTATAGAAAAACACTAATTATTTTTAATACAATTTTTTTTTATTTCAGACCTGTTTTATTAATTAAAAAATCTACTTTTAGTGCAACAATAAATGTGTATCTTTAAAAATTGGCTTTATTAAATTTATTATTTTATCCTTTAAATGGATGACTGTGATATTTACTTTTTAAAATCCAAAGCTAAGTCGTTAGAGACAACGATATAGGTTTCATCTTTCGTTTTTGGCTAATCTAAATCGTAAAATTTCTTCTGAAATCGTTATTTTTTATTTTAACAATTGCTTTAAGCATGAAGCATAACTTGATCTTCGCAGAATTTTAATTAAGAGTAAACAACCTCACAGTAGTGCAATACTGTTGACAAAATATGGTGTTTCATTAATCTAAATTAGAAAATTCCAATAAATATTACTAGGAATTCATATAGATTCTTTAATAAACGATTTAATAAGCAAAAATTTGTGTATGTCATATGCAATACACACTTTTCTATATTATATTCTTGTCTCTACTGAAAATGGAAACCTTAAAGCTATTATTCACAAAGCGACTTGTATGTATTATTATTTTCGTGTTAATAAAGCCTCAAAAGCATTTAAACATTTAATAATAATTTTGCGTCTTGTCACATAAAATTAAGTTTTTTTCCGCAGTACTTTAAGGGTAGATGCGTTGAAAAGTGTGCCATACTTAATAATATTTTCATTTGCTATGTATGACAGGCTCAGTGTGTTAGAAGGAGCATCAGGTAATTTTCATTTTTTATCTCTATTTTTATTCAAGCATTTGTCACATCTTGATGAAATAAGATATAACATATGTTGTTTTTTTATGGCGCAAGGACCACGGATTTTAACAAACTATGCCAAATTAAAGGTCAAAGTCTTATCAACGTGTTACGGATGCCACGGCATCAAATGTTGGGGGGGCACTAAAATATATTGGATGGGATATCTAGGATAATTATAAAAAACATTGAAGCAAGGTAGATGCCCAGAAATATAATTTAAATTAATATATATAATGAACAATTAATTATTTCTGGGTACTGAAATATTTAACAGGATAATAAGAAATTCTAGCAATACTGATATAATCACCTACCTTTGCTGACCTGAAAACCCTAGCTACTTAATTAAAAGTCAATTTGCATACAGTGGCAGTACATTGCGCTATATCAATTGAAGAAAAACAAATTTATTAAAATTCAAATATTTTGTATTAACAATTCTATGGATACTAAACTGCCAACACTTTTAAGATATGAATATAAAATCTGCAAATTTTACTGCTGATGCACACAACATCAAATATATGAAATCTCACAACTATAAAACAGAAAATATATAAAAGAATAACAGATATCTATTCTTTACCAAATTAGTAAATGCAAAAAAGGAAACACTCTCATAACGACCATTTTGATATTCGAATGTATGAAGCGAGAGATTAGTAGTCTCACAATGAATAATCTTTATATGCACTGAAAAATGTACCTTTCATTGATTTGAACTTTCGCGCACTATGTATCGTGCCACATAACGGATTTAAATCAGTTGAAGCAAGGCATTTCTTGGTTTTGCAACATCACTTGCGGTTAATATTAGCATGGGAAAATTTAGTTTTCCCCGATCGATTTGTAGTTGACTTTGGAAATCTTTCTTGCTCACATTATTTGTTACACAAGTGGCGTATCTCGTTCACAAACAACAGAATCGTTGCAGATGGCAATACTCGCACAAAACTGTAATTTCCATCACGATCACACTATTTTCAACATTTTGTAAGTCATCACTGCTGTTCGCAAAATGAAGAGCACTTAATATAAAATCACCATTCCAAACGCAAGAAAAAAAGCTTCAGTCCAGCATGAACTCGAATAGTCCAAGACAACGAAAAGAAGATCAGTTCAAATATAAGCCGCCTGTTGATTTCTTATTTAAATTCAACATTTTAGTTCTTTTGTCGATTTCTTTATCAACAGATTTTCTACTGCTTGCATGCCTGAGAGGACGAGAACCGAAGGAAATAAATCCCAACGGTCTCGGAGCCTCCAGGATGCGTGCTATCTCTTCAGAATATACAAACGAACAGACAAAGGAATCTGCTTTCATAACGGAAAAAACACCTCCAGTCAAGAACGTCAAAACCTGATAACATCTAAATTCATGCGCAACAAGATGGCGAGGAAATAGTCCCGTTGCAAAATTTGAATTTAAAAATTAATAAAGTTAAAACCTTAATGGAAACAACAACAAAAGTTAAGACAAATAATAATTAAATCGAAAACAAAGTAAATAATTAAGTAAAATTTAGATAATTAAAGAAACGGATAAAAATTATCGTTTGAATTTCAAAATTTGCCAAAGTTGCCACAAGAGAAGAAAGAAACTTTAGTGGCGAAGAATTAAATAAATTAAAAATACTGACAAAACCGAAAAATGATGTTGATGCAATATTTGCAATCCAACACAACGTAAAAGAATAATAAAACGACAGATTTACTCTAAAATGTTAACATTATTTAAATGAGTGGATGCAAGTAATGGATAAAATGTTTAACATGAGGTGTTTTATCAAGTGAAGTTCATAACTAAATTGTAGGCGTTTAAAAAAATTGAAAATGCATAAAAATATATACATTCAGACAGTGTATGGCGGAAACATACATTGTATACATGTATAATATATAATGTATGTTTATAATATATGAACTAATTTATAAATTAGTTCATATATTACATTATGAAACAATGTATGCATGTATGTAATATATGAAATAATGTATATATGTAATATACGAAATAAGTTATGTATGCATAATATATGAAATAATGTATGCATAATATATGAAACAATGTATGCATAATAAATGAAATAATGCATGCATAATATATGAAACAATGTATGCATAATATATGAAATAATGCATGCATGCTTAATATATGAAATAAAGCATGCATGCATAATATATGAAATAATGTATGCATATATGTAATATATGAAATAATTTATGTATGCATAATATATGAAATAATGTATGGATGTATAATATATGAAATAGAGTTTGTATATAATATATAACATAATGTATGTATGCATAATATATGAAATAATGTTTGTATGTAATATATGAAATAATGTTTGTATGTAATATATGAAATAATGTTTGTATATAATATATAAAATAATGTATGTATGCATAATATATGTATGAATGCATTGAATTCACTTAAGAAAACGGATACTGTTCCATATACACGCAAACCTTAACGCATCCATATACATACCGTAACTGGTTCCAAAAAATGTGATAGCATGTAAGAGAAATAGAAAGGTGATTATTATTCCGAACTTCATAGAAAAGTTCTCGCTGTGGTAAATTTGCAGTATTCACATTTCAACTAAAACTGTAAGGCATCTGGAACTAAAAAGAATTTTGAATAAAAATTAGTTATTTCAGAGGTGAATGTAAATTTCATTGTGTGCTTAAAACTAATGTTTTCATCACACATCCGCATGCAGATATCTATGAAAACTACTTTAAAAAAATACATCAGACATATTAATACTTCCGAAATCATGATGACTATATTTTGAAGTTTCAAACAGGAATATTGAATATGAATGAACAGGAATATGATTTTTTTTACATATTTAGCATATCTGACGTTATGGTATAACTAAAACATTTTAGATTTATTTTCTCACATTAAATACCTTAATTCCTCTCGTACAATGATATATGTAACAAAAAAATTAAATATTTATCCTCTGTCCTTTTCTTAAGACAAAAAACTTTTTTTTTTATCTTTTCCCGATAAATAAGAGAAAATTCAGCTTAGTTATATACAAAATCCAGATATCTTCTGAGCCCAAACACATTCCGTCTAAATTAATTATCTCAATATTCATGAAATGATAAATCTTGACACATATTTCTTTTTTTGAGCGTATCTTGCAAAAAAACACCACTTAATTACAAAAGGCGAAACCACCAAATGCATAGTGACCCAGAAAATTGATTATTTTAGTAACGAAATAAGTTTGTATAAGGATTCAAGCTTTGTGTTTAATTAAATTAAGCTAACATAACTCGTTGGAAGTCTTGTAGTTGTAAGAATTTAAGCGACCTGATTATTTCTAATTTATGGAGAAGATTGTGCTGGCGTTCCTGCTGTGCTGTGGAAAATTAGAAATAAACTCTGAACATGTTAAATTCCTTTAACAAGACACCTGGTGACCCTTTTCCTTTGATGGAAATGAGCTGATGGAAGAATAATTTTCGAAATATAGATTTAAAATTTTATAAGTGGAAATGTTAATTACAAATAATTAAAATGTGTGTGTTTTGACTGGGCAAAACAAGTTTTAATGAACTGCATCATGAAATTAAATTAATTGGATTACTAATGATTCGCCCTTTTAGAAAATCGACGGCAATAATTCCACAAGATTACGATGTTCCTTGTTTGAATACATCGTTTATCGTACATAAGTTGTCTGTCGGAGAGTTTTTATTGTTTCAAAAGAAACTAACACCAAAGTACGCTCAAGAAAGATAACAGAATGTATTAAATTATATTGAATTTGAGCAGCAATTGGAGGCAATTTTCTATTAAAAATTATAGTAAATACTTACAAATAAAAGTTAATTAGCTTATATACACGGCGTTGCTCTGGTAGAAATATTTTCAAGTCTAAGAACGTATAACATTTAAAACTTTAACATGCTCCCTTCTTAATTTAGCAGTTTTTCACTGTAACGTATTTAGTTGATTTTTTTGCTCTCTCCTGTGTCTCTGACCTCTCGGCCAGCATTTAACATAACCTTATCTTTTCTGTATTGTTCTGTCTCCATGCCGCCCCTAAATCTGTCATCTGCGGCCTCTACACTTCCCTTACTCCCCGGTCGCTACGCCATTTGCACACTAATTAGGATGATTCAAAAATTTGTGAAATTTAAACAAAACATCGCGTAGTAACTAAACTAACGTCATTGGATATTTGAGGCATAATAAAAGCTACGAAATAAAATCGGGAATTGTATGCATGCTACGAAATAACAGCGGAAGTAAGAAGTCTACTTTGGAGTCAATGACTAAAGAAAACAATATTTTATTATAACTTTAACAGTGGTAAAAACACGTGATTAAAGGAATTGATGAAACAATACATTGGTTGGAATTTGATTTTATAACAAAAGAAAGCATTGTTACAAATTAAGTTTAAAATGAATTCTGAAATGTTTATTACAATTGGAAAATATATTGTACGAAAATTAAATTTATATCATTAGAAAGATAATTTTTTACTCTTTAAGGTGGTGTAAAAAGAATTCGCGTATGATAAGCATTTCAGAAATTATTTGCAAAAAAACGTCTAAAATTAGCTTAATTTTCATTAATTAATTAAATAAATAAGAATCTTATTCGAAGTTAAAAATAATTTTTACGGCGTTAGTTCCCTGCTGTGCTAATCCATCACTCTGCCAAATTTGGTCGCCGTATGTCCAACTGTGTGGGCGTGCATAAAGAAATCCCTGCTATTCTAAATCGTTTCCCTTATACTATTGATTTCAAGAAATTTCAAGTTCCCTTTTGTATCTGCCATTTTTTAATTCACAATTTTATAGAATTTGTTTTATTTTAATTCCATTTATTTATGCTATATCACCTATTTTTAACCTCCAAAGTGAACGTTTTTTTTAACTTAATTCATGTCAGAATTAAAAATTGTAGGCACTAATAGAGTTTCATTATTAACCGAAATGAATAAAAGTGTTTAAAGGGATTTGATCCAGTTAATAATCTACTGATCAGTTTTATACTTAATTAAATATTTTTACGAAGCTATAAAGTTGTTTCCCAGGCATGCTAATCGTATGGCAAGAAAGAGAGTTTTAGAGAGGTTGTTACTGGAAGCCAAGCTATTGAATCCCGACTTTTGCGACAAATCTGGCGAATTTCGAGTCAAAACGAGACTCCCAGAAAATGCCGGAATCATGATCCTATCTCTACTAGGAGAGGAATTTTGGTGAACCTTCGAGATACTTCTATGAGATGTCAAAACTTGTCGAAAAAATTATAAATACCTAGCTACGTTAAACGATCAGTCAGTTGGTGTTTGGTCATAAGTGCAAGTTGATGCACTGACAGACATTGCGCGCTATTGAAAGTGCAGTGACTGATATTTATTACTTATGACACTGTGTGTTTGAGATATTAAAGTGCTGCTTATATTTGTTACCTTTTCTACATTTTGTTTTTCTAAAATAGTATCAAAATAAAGAGTCATTTATTTTTTTTTTATTATCCTGCTTATTGGACTACATTCACATACATCAACCAGACGATTTATACAACACTATATTTATCCAATAACTTACTATAATTTTCTGAGCAAATTCCAGTGTTAAGAAACAATTCATGCACGGTTTTCAGAGAAAGAAATTATTCCTTGATCACATATTTTAAGTTATTATTTTAGCACCAAAATATTACTGCAATAATAATTATTTAAAACTTTTAGGCAATATAATTTTGAAATTATTTTCATAATGTTTTGAATGTTTTCTTTCATAAATTATAGGGAAAAACATTGCCATAGCATATTTTTTGAAATACTTTAGAATTAACTCTAAAATCTTTTATTGAAAATTCTATTTTCCAAAAAATATTATCTATTTCTGAAATATTAATGGAATGTTAAGAAATAAATAATTCTGGAACTGAATTCACAAGTTTCATTTGAAAATACTGCACTAAGACTCTTGGGAATGCAAAATTACGTAAAAATCGCAAATTCATAGACAGACATTTATACAGAAATGTAATTAGAGTAAATGATACTTTAATTAGATTAATTTGATACATAATTAGAGTAAATATGATTACCAAAAAGTACATTTAATTTCTTTGTCTATTAATATGTATGTCGATATACTGATCAGATAAGATATTTGATCGTCTTTCTCTTGTGTGTAAAAATATTCTTTACTAATTAAATGAAAGAGACAGTCTTTCTAAACTATGAATTTCAGATGACACAGAACTGCAAGAAACTCAATAATAAATTCCTCCTGAAATAGTACTTGTTCCAACACATCTAAACAGCTAACATGTTTTAAGAAAAATAACTCGAATCGTTTGTAATGAAAAAGAATATAAAAAAGAGAACCAATAACAACTCGAACCCTTTGATGAAAATTCGAGAGAAAATAATTTCCATATCCTGTACAAGCCATCTAATAAAGTAACTTGCAATTAAGAATAAAGGAATGCAAATAGCTACGAGGCAATCTCTTACAAGCAACCAAGCATTTATGAGATAACCATGAGATTTAAGGAAAAGAAAACTCGTCTTTTATGCATATTCGTCATAATATACATGAAGCATCTATAGATGAATAGAAATATTCCTACTACAGCTAAATCTTATGCAGAAAACTTATTCTTGCAAAGTGTCTTTTCTTTGCTAATCTTAAAATCTTACGAGTACATTGTTTAGCTCTTTGAAACTACTCTTGTGATAAAAGTTAGAGCATTTTCAATTGTGTTACCTACTACGAAGATGCTCAGAAATGGTAAACCTTCCTTGGAAATTTTGATGCTTTTAGCACTGAATCTGTGGATTTAAAATCGAACCTATAATTGATAAATTTCAAAAGCATTTTTATTTATTTAATTTTGAAATCATATTTTTTTCCAGACTTCAAACAATAAGAGTAAGGCTTATTAAGCTGAAGTAGATGCTTCAGAATTTTCGATAAAAGAATATTGTGATGTAATATGCATGCATAATCATTCAAGCAGCTTTACTTAAAAGAGACTGTTTCAGTGGTATATATAAAAATATGTGCCAATTTTTCTTTAAGGAACATTTTATTTTAACTATATCCAAATATTATCCTATTGAGCTTATGTAATAACTTATCAAACAAATTCTGTAGACGTTCCTTAGCTTTTAAAATAAATTAACATAACTAGATTAAAATGGGAAAATATCTATACTTTTAGCTTTCTTTAAATAAGTTTATATCTCAAGGGTGATCCGTATTTCAAATAAATGAATCCAGCTATTATAGCTCAATTTTTCTGATTTAGCCTTTTTAGTAAATGTAAAAGAGAAGTTCGTTTTCAGAAAGACCGTACATTCTGAAGTATTTCTATTAAACTGCGTAACTCAGCAATAGTCTGGAGCCTAAGCGTTGAAAGTAAGCTTTGAACGCCAAAAGTTGTATTAACGATGAGCTGCGTCGCAGACATCCGCTTCTTTTTTCTCTGTTAATTTTAAATATTTGAAATATTAGTTTATTAATCGGAGAGTCTTGCACAATGGCTTTAACTTTCTTCCAAGGAAAACTGGATTTCTCTAAGAAGCTTAACAATGAAAAGACCTACGAAAAGTTTGAATGATCAGAAAGATTTTTTTTTTAAATTTTTAGTTTAAGTTTTAATAATTATTTTCAGCAAACTGTGAAGAAACTTTTTTTTCTTCAATATGTCTTAGCATGAAGAATAACTTTTGGCGACTTTTAAGAAATTTTTCTTTATTTTATGTTGAATATTTTGAAGGCTTCTCATATTACCGCATTACTTAGAGAACTATTAATAACATAAAATAATAGATAATATTTAAATTTCCTTCATCAAAATTCAAGGCTAAATTTTAAGCTGTAAAATTGAAGTAAAAGTTACCTTAAAAAAATTTGGCATATGCAAGGATTCCCAATGATCTGATTATTCTTCAAAGATCTTAAATCGTTTATAGTCAGTGCATTTATTATGTTATAATGTGCTTTGACAAAGCATTAATTGTTGTCGAAAACTATTTTATGCCATAGTTGACTCGATGGAATTGTGAAGTGAATACAAGAGAATCCTGTCAAGATCTCAGTTAGAGTCAGAGTCAAATTAGCCTCTTTCTATTGACAAACTTTTATTGTGGGAACTATGCGAGAAATTATTGTCCTACTCCACTGAAGGGTCCCTTCTATGTTGTTGATCGAACTGAATATATTATTACAGCGATATATATATATATATATATTAAAGTGAAGTGTAGAGGCAGTCGAAGAAGATTACTGAAACAATTTATTGCATTTCGGAAATGGGCACAATTAAATTAATTATAGAGTACTCAATAATAGATTAAACTTTTAGAAGATTATGGGAACAATAAAGCCATGGTCAGGAGTAAATAATAACGCCTAAAACGGCGTGAGTTGCTTAGAGCATTACATGATTACAAAAGAGGAAGTTACACAGACACGGCGATATTTTATAATACCGAAACAGGAAAAGTACCGAAGTTGAAGCTAAAGAAATAGTGCGACTTTCGCGAGTCTAGTTAAAATCTGAGTGCTTTTATTGTAGGATTGAAGTAGAAGTAATTCGTTCGTAATTAAAAATTAACTATCGTTAAAAAGGATTTATTTTAAAGATGGGAAAATTTCTAAGGCATTAAACACACTCACATATATATATATATATATATATATATATATATATATATATATATATACGCTGAAGAGGCAGAAAAAGGTACACCTTCTTAATATCGTGTCAGGCCCCCATGAGCACGCAGAAGTGGAGCAAAACTATGTGGCATGGACTCGACTAATGTCTGAAGGCATCCTGGAGGAAATTCACACCATGAATCCTGCAGGGCAGTCAACAAATCCTTGGAAGTGCGAGGTGGTGGAGATCTCTTCTCAACAAGATGTAGTAAGGCATCCCAGATATATCTTCAATAATGTTCATATCTGGGGATTTAGGTGGACAATGGAAGTGTCTAAAGTCTGAAGAGTGTTCCTGGTGCGACTTGGTAGCAACTCTCAACACGTGGGGTGTCGCATTGACATGCTGGAATTGTCCCAATCCGTCGGAATGCACTATGGACATGAATGAGTGTAGGTGATCGGACATGATACTTAAGTACCTGTCACCTGTCAGAGTTGTCTCTAGACGTATCAGAGGTCACATATCACGCCAACTGCACACGTTCCATACCATCAAAGAGGCTCCACCAGATTGAACAGTCCCCTGTTGACAAACAGGATGGATTATCCAATATGGATTATTGATGTTCTCCCCATACTCTTACACGTGCATCCGTCCACTACAATTGGAAAAGAGACTCGTCAGACCAGGTAACGTGTTTCCAGTCATCAACAGTCCAATGGTAGTGTTGTCGGGCCCAGGAGAGAAGTAAAGCTTTGTGCAGTGCAGTCAACAACGGTACAAAAGTGGGCCTTCGGCTCTGAGAGCCCATATTAATGACGGTCATTTGAACAGTTCGCACGCTGACACTTGTAGATGCCACATCACTGAAATCCGCGGTAATTTGAGGAAGTATTGTTAGTCTATCTCGTTTAAGGATTCGCGTCTGACGTCAATGGTCCAATTTTTCAAGGTCTTTTTTCCGGCCGAACCGATGACGGAAATTTGATGTTTTACGGGATACCCGATATTCACGGTACACTCGTGAAATGGTCGTACGCAAAAATCCAAATTTCATCGCTACTTCGGAGATGCTATGTCCCATCTCTCGTGTGCCTACTATAACGTCACGTTCAAAGTCACATAAATCTTGAAAACACGCCATTGCAGCAGCAGGAACAAATCTAATATATTTGTCAGACATCTGTTGTCTTATATAGGCGTTGCCGACCTCATCGGGTTAAGATGATTGATTGCGCACCCCTGTTATTTGCAAACGCACGCCTGTACTAGTTTTTCTGGCTCTTCAGTGTATATATATATATACATATATAGAATTGTGATTCCGAAAGAATAACTTCCAGAACATTCCATTATCATTTCCGTGTTCATGACGAAAGTAGCGTATAGTATTCTACAATATAGAAGTATCTTCTACAATATTGAAAAATACTGTTTTCAAAAATCGAAGCATTTAAAATATTTTTTTCCAATTGTGTACAATACTGCACATTATTCCAGATATTTATTTGTATTTATGTTCCTTTTTTTAACTTTCTACTTAATATAATGGTCTGAAAATCTAAAAAAACCGCATGTTACATTATTGAAAAACGAATTTTTAAAAATATTTTTGTACATTACCTATTGTTAACTGTTCAATTGAAATTTATAAAACAATCATTTATCTACTGCTACTACACTTTACCTAAACTGAGTTGCGAACCCAGAATCTTTTGATCAGTAAAGCTGTCCTACCTATCGAACTGGTCAGGCGCTGAATGGCGACTGATTGAATTGGAAAAGCTGACTTATGCTGCCATCTACTGACAACTAGTCTATTTTAATTCTTATTTCAGAACACATTGAATCCTATTAATAAAAAATTCCGTTTCGTTCTTGAAAAAGTAATATTTCCTTAAAATATTAATATTGTTTATTTTCATCGCCATTCAGTGTATTACGAGGCATCCTTAACATTTTTAATATTCCAAAATGTTCAGAATATTGTATAAATATTATAAAATAGAGCAAATACAAAGTAATAACGATTACTATCAATATTATATAATATGTTACATAATTTCCAAGAGGCTATATTTTCAAAATCATTGTAAGTCTGAACTTTCGAGTAAAAATATTAATATTAACTATGTAAACAAAGGCAAAGAATCAAAAGTCAGTATTGCCCCAACTGAATCAGACCTGTTTTGCTGTTTAAGTAAAAACATGAAAAAAATGAACTTGAAAGTACTGTATAATATTATGAAATACGTAATTTACAATATTTTTTCAAGATATTATATAACGTTGTTAGATGTAGACTTTATAATGATGTTTTCATTATATTTTATAATATTCGGCATCTGAGTTGAATACAGATGACAATTATTTACAACAAAAATTCAAGACAGATTCACTGAATTGACTAAGAAATCGCTATTTTTCAGTAAAACTCTTCTGAGGATAATTATCAATATAATCAAACAGAAAATCAATTTCACTTAATGGAATTCTTCTTCATTGATTAAGAATTCAGTGAGTTCGTCTCAGAACGGAAGAATCATTTCAGTGCCTTTAAATTGGGTAAATTCTTTGTTTGAAATATATTCTGTTTTACTACGGTATGTCGAAACGTAATTATATTTAAAACAAAGAGATAAAATAAATCTTCAAAATGTCGTTCTTTTCAGCATACTTTATGAAAACATATTAAGCTTGTTCGAAAAGATTAAAAAAATGACTTTTCTGCAATATGTTAATCAAGGGAAAGCAAGATTTATACACATTAAAGTTTGAATAGAGATTTTGTAAATTTGCTATTCGAATTCTACTTGTCGGGACACTCTGTCGGATAAAGCTTCAAAAGCACATGTTTGATTAGAATCATCAATGCAAATCAGCAAAAAAAGATTTTTAGCAATATTATGAGCATATATTATCCTATAAAGCTGTTTCTTAATACCTACAGAAAAATGATTGTATTTTCCAACATTATTTAAAATTTAATTTCATTCGGATTGTGTTCTTCAAAAAACTTGCCAACAAACAACAATAGACTACAATCCTCTTTATTTGTTAGGACCTAATTCAAAACTTTCTATTATTAATGAATTCTATACATTAGCAATTAAGAAAAAATCTTTCCAAAGAAATAATGCACAGTAATATTATCAATAAATTTTTTATCATAGAATGACATAAAAATAAAAAAAATACTACTGATATGTTAAAAATTAATTTTATGATGATATGTTAAAAATTAATTTTATGATACAACAAAAGATATTAAAGCAAAAGCTCCTGGTGCGCATTTCCGTTCATTATTTACTATTAAAAATTTTATTCCATAACACTGCCATTTATTTAGAACAAAAATTTGAAGAACAAGCACTTTCTCTCAAATGGGATTTTATCCGCTGAATGTAAAACAATGTTTTGCCAAGTGTTTAGTCTTTTGATTCTGAAAAAGATAATTTACACAGGAATTTTATATATTTTTGCTTTATTATTATTCTATGTAACTTTCTTTGCTCAATAAAGTTATAGGCACACCCTTCAAATCTGCAAACAGGATATTTTTGTCTCTGGAGTTAGGGGTGTGTCATAGTGTAATGTATTGTAATGTTACACAGGAATGAACCCTCCATTTCGGTTTGTGAATTGTTTGTCTGCACAGTAATTTCTCTTAACACTGACCACTGATAATCATCTAAGTAAGTTAAGCATCAAAGGGTAGCAATATTACTATTGTTTAAGCCTGGCTCAGCAGTTAGAAATGCCCTATTATGCTGACCCCGACGCAGTTCGCAATCTAAGTGTCAAACATAGTCACTGGTTATGCGATAATATGCAAAGCCGGCCTCAGTACCTTCAGAATGTAATGCGACAGCTTTCAGAAATAGGATTGAATTAGATCTCTCCTCTAATTCACAACGACCTTCCCATTACCATTGCTACAGTGAGTCAATCCAATGATTAACTCTGTCAAGAGTGTTAAGTAAATTAAAGCGAATGACATGCGCATTTATTCCTACTGCAAATAATCTAATTCAACGGCTTAATCAGCTGTGTTAATTTCGTTAAGCCAGTTGGGTTATAAATATGATTAAATCTTATAATAATTATTCCTGTATTCTTTTATAAGCTTAGAGGTTTCTTTCAAACTACTTAATGTTTCGTCTTTATCTATCTCTGTTACATTCAGGAAATTACAATTCCTTATTTCAACGATATGTTACTTCCTATTTAAAAAGGCTTCATTTTAGTGAAAGACAACCTTATATATAGCTGTTAGATTCTTTTCGCATTAGTATTATAATAAATTTTAAATTGGTCTTCTGTTTATCTAATCATTGAAAGTATCAATTACTTGAATCATTATTTATGATTTTTTTTTTATTTATTTCAGCAATAGCTTTAAGTACCCGAAACTGTTGAACGAAAAAAGTAATTATGTTTTATGAAAATTATTTAAAACAATAAATACACTTTACAAAAATGTTCTTCCTGCTTTTCTTAATTTGGAAATTAAACCATAATATTGTAATTTTAAGAGATAAGTTGTCATTACTGGTAAAAAACTGCAACCGATCATTAGGAATTATTATATAATAATGCATGAAATAGAATTAAAAGAATTTAATTGGATTGACGAATAATACGACAAAATTTTAAAATAAATTTTATTAAATAACGAATGAAATGTTCTATAGCACAATTATAGGTAATATATAGGTAACTATATATGTTAAACCCAGACTACTGAAAAAACTGAAAATTATATTCACAATAATGATACATGAGTATAATACTTTAGTTTTTGGAGCGACAATAGTAAGAATTTCAGGGAATCGCAAATGCGAAGTATCAAGAAGATCAGTCGATGTCGAGGACTCAACATTTAACCTCACTTTTCTATAAACAGGATCTCCTTGACACCCCCGAAATAACATTATAAAGTACCTTTTAATATATATTGACCAATACATGGATAAAACATACTTAAAATAAAGAAAAGAATATCATTCAAGATATTAATCAAGATCAAAAATATTAAATAAGGATATTATTAAGATCTGTCATTCGATTATATATTCAAATTAAATTTTAATTTACGGCTATTTCATGTTCAAGTTTTAAAAAACTTTTTTCCTATCTATGAAAATGCCATGCATTTTAAAAACATTGAAAAAAATTAGGATAAACACTTACACAAGCGAAAAAACAATTTCAATACGGCCTTTACAAACTCTCCTACATAGCAAATTAAATCATGAAATAACTTCGCACTCGGAAAGAAATACAGAAAAAATTGAACCAACCTTAATATTATTAGATGAGTTTACAGTATCAAATACCATCGACATTCAAAATTTAATTACAGGTCTCAAGTTTACCCCAGCTACGTGCGCTACAGAACACAGCTGGAATAAGAGATCGCCATGTTATTCTTTAAATTCTTACATCTTCGTTTTACTTTAATGCATAATGAGATGAGAAGAATCCTTTAAACTTTAAACGAATTGAGAGAAAATCCTTCAAACACTTAATTATTCATGCAAACCTCTTTCAGAAGCCCCCATACCTGTATATTTTAATGCATTCCTTGCACAGACTTGGAAACACCGCACATACCACTCTTGAAGGACAAAAGAAAAATTTGCCTTTGAATTTGAGCATGCGACGAGTGAGGCGACAATGCGTCTAATCAAATTCTAATCTGCGAGACGGGTTGTTTGCTGTGCATTTCCACAGGCTTATTTAAAATTTTTAGTAATATGGCATGTCTTGAGGAAACTGTCGTCTATTATCACTGAATCTTTTAATATTTGGCTTCATTTTTATTTTTCACTTTTTTTAACTGAATCTTTTAATATTTGGCTTCATTTTTATTTTTCACTTTTTTTTAAAGTCATATGAAGTTATAAAAGAAGGTAGAAAATAAAGCAGTTCTTAAATAATTTGGAGTCAGTAATTGTTTTCTAAGCAACTGTTGAATGTTTCTGTTCGCTTTCAAATATGCATTTATATTTTTATCAAGGTATAATTTCAAAAATCTATGCAAATTTTATGTAGTTTTTGCTTACCTTCAACTCTATAATCATTCAGAGGAAACGGATGCTGAAATTATGACGCGTCATTTATGTGCAAATTTTTTGGAGAAAAGAAATAGTAGCCTTATCGAAAGAAATTTCCCAAAAGAATAAAATTAATTGAGTTTGGGAAAAAATCCATGGCTGATGCGTCTTCTTAGATTATATTCCATAAACAATGTGTAAAATATAATAATATAAAAGGGCAGAGTTACCACACATGGACAGGCGCCAAATTCGACATATTCAATTATTTGTTCTCTAAAACAGGCAAATTATATTATAACGATATAAATTGGTATATAAAATCATTTTTATGATGTTACGTAATTACAGTTAGAGAGCATGTGTTTAGTTTTTATCATTAATAAATCAAATATTTTATTAATCAATTAAATAATCATTAATTGTGTCATTAATAAAATATTTTAACAAAAGACTAATAGAACTTACGCTGTTTGAAAGTTAGTGGCAAAAGATGTTATAATATCCTAAGATAGGAAACTTGTTTAATACATTTTACGATAAAAATTTTGTTAAAATAGTTTAATGAAAAAGTTAGGGGACTTTCTTTTTTTAAAAAAAATAGTTGCTCAAATTGGGCAACAAACAAGTGCCTAAATTGGACTGTAAATCAAAGGGCTATTACCTTGAACTAGAAGAAAAGCCACGAATGCAGTTATAATCACTGGTAGTCTTCATAAATTGGAAGTAGAAATAGCCAAAGGAAAAAAGATAAAAGGACATTAGAGACAACAAATGTTTGTTCAAAAAGAGCAAAAACTAAGGTCACGTAGTAGTGAATCATATGTGAGGGGACAAAGGTAAAAGCAGAACGGATGCAGTGAAAAAAATGTCATATTTTGGATTATGTATTAAAGGCTGGTGTGAATTTGAGATTCAAAAAATACGTTTGATTTGATTGTGCTTAAAGAAATTGGTGGTCGGATTTGGACAATCATTTTCCTTAATTGGACCGTCGACACTATTTATGAAAGCTATTTATTCCTCAGTAAAATGTATTTTATTAAAAACTAATTACAGTTTTTAGAAAATAAATAAGCCTCAAACAGTTCCACTTCATGTTTAGAATTATCTCTACTACTACTAAAGGAGAATGTGTGTGTGTCTGTCTGTATGGGGGACGTTGTACAGGACAGACCGCTGGACCTGGAGCTACAGCATTTGGCACAAACATACTTTGGAGGGTAGGAATGTACACCTCTGAGCACTTTTTGAAATTTTAATTAGAATTTTTATTAATTAAAAATTAAGCGAAATGTTGGCATCTTTTCTTAATAACTTGCAAATATATTGCAGCACAAAAATCATTTTTACGCCAACTGCAATTGCAAAAAAATAGCTTTTTCAATAATATAAATTAAGTTCCCGTATAATGTTTTCTTGAATTTTAATATATTTTTAAATATATTTTTTCGCATAATTTTGTTGTAGTCTAAGATTATATCCTAACACATTTTGATTTCTTATTTTATTTCATCAAATTTTTGTGAAATCTGTAAACCAAGCTCTCCGAGATATTGCTTTGCTTATATTGCGAAATATATCCAGTAAGCTTAATTGTTATGGTTGATATGTTTTTTTTTATTTGTCTATTTTTTCTTAGCATGTTCTATCATCCAGCTAACATGCCCCTGGCCATAAAATGTGCTGGGTCATTTTAATGCTGAAATCAAATGCATATTTTACAAGAGGAATAAGAAAGTGAAGATAGTGCCGACAACCTGGAATTAGGGGTTACATGACGTGGTCAGTTATTTGACCCCATTTGGATCATTTATGCAGAAAGTGAACAGAACAGGTCCAAGTTCACTAATAGCACATTGGTTAAATATCTACCATAATAAAAGTTTAAAATTACATTGTTAAGAGAACCATGATTATAAAATAATGCAATATTTAATTGAAATCATATTCCTTGCGACGAGCTAGTCACCGAAGGCGGTTAGTTATTATTAAAATTACTTCCTATCACCGTACATTAAAAATATTTAAATGCTTCAAATTCGTCAACCTTCTCCATTATGTAAAGAAAACTGTTTCGCCTAATTTATTTTGGAAATGATATAATAGTGTTCACGATAGAAACGCTTTCAAAAGATGCATTCTATGATCCTTATAGTGTTTTAGTTGTTATTCTATTGCGCTTTTGTTTCTATGCTTTTCATATTGTTTCCGATCCTGACCAGGGATTTGCTGTCGTGACCCAAAAAGATTGTGCTTTAATGCGCCGGTGTTTATCAATGAAAACAGATATTCTCTTACTTTCATTGTTACCTAAATGCACAAAATATTATAGCAGAAAATAAAATATTAAGAATAAATCGCAATGAAATACTTGGGAAAATTTAGGCCGGTTATTTATTATTGGTTATTAAGATTGGTATTGTATGAGCAGTTGCACAACTAGTTGAATAGAAGGGCAGTAACACCATAGGCATCGGAAAGGTATAAGTGGTTGCTTGAAATTATTGTCTAATGAGTTTGAAGGAGAAGTCTTATTTTGGTTTCAAAAATTTAAATTATTAATTAATTAATAACTAAAATTAAATCAAAATTAATTAAATTACAAAATAGTTAAAATGAAAATATTTTCTACTTTTTAGTATTCTAATAAATGTGTTTTTTATAAACTGTTATCATTAAATATATTAACCCTCTGAGCGTTTCACACGTAGTTTTACGTTGACCTTAGATTAAACCATAAGCGGAAAACACACAATTCAACATGTGGTCGGAAACACGCCTTAATCGGTCTGCACGAATTTTTACTTCCATTGTGAACTGTCTCTGAAGCCTGGTAAAACCTAGTTTGAATAGGTTCCAAGCTGCACAGAACGGATTCTTGTGGTTAGTCTCTCCACGGGGATTGCTGATTGTCTATAGTTTAGAGGGGGGAAGAGACTGAATCTGCTGCGCGTTCGGAACATCTTCTGTTGGGAGGAAGACACATTTTTAAAACAGATAAAGGATCTTCAATCGCTCGCTTTTCGAATCGCTTTACAAGGGAGACCGAACCACCCGGAGAGTTAAAAGTTAATATTCCTAATAGCCAAACATCGCTTGATATCCTGTTATGTAAACAAAACCTTCGCTTACCATGTTGTTTCACCAACTGGAAGTGGTTCCAAATTTCTAGATCAAAATCCTGCAGCATGATATTTTTTTAATTAGAGACGTACATTCTTTTCATATGTTTCATTTTTTAAATTTCTTTTTCGTCATAAAATTTAATTTCTGAAGATGTTAATTAAAAGTGAACTGTAATTTCAATCAAGTTTTTTGTGACTTATTTTTATTTTAAGGTTAGACTTCTCAGAATATGTTTCATTAACTTTCTTTCTCCAGCATGAAATTAGAATTAAACACTTGAAGAAGAAATTTCGTAACCAAGCAGTATTTTCTTCTACAATAAAATTCCTCCGTGAATTTCCTCCGTTTCTGCCAAACTTTTGAAAATTATGTTTTATTGTGAAGGTTTTTTAGAAATAGGAGTTTTTGCATTCATATTGCAATATATGTAGGAATTGTATTTTTCCCGTCTAGCTTAAAAGCGTAAGCTTAATTCCTTCCTAATAATGTTTTCTCACTTTCCGTACAAGCTCATTTGAATAATTGTTGTGTCAGCTGTACGCGGTCTCTTCGTGCTAATCCCGTGATGCGTAGGTGTAAGCTCTCCGTTAAAACCAAATGTAATGTTTAATTCTGGGGAGATTACTTTCTGAATTGGAGAAGACATACGGTAGATGCGAGAATTGGCAGTTAACGGGGTCTCGTCCCTGTTAGCACAGCGGCGATGGGCGATGGCTGTAATATGTAACTAAGCGGTAACACCAACTAAACTTTAAACCAGGTGTAAGTTTATTTATATCTTAAGTAAGTAACAAACCCTAAATCCCTCTTGTCTAAAATGTAAATAATACCTGTGTAAATACCTTTCTAATATTATGCTGTTTTAACAATAAATATTTTAGTTTTTAACTCCTGTTTCTCATCTTTTATCTTTGGTGCATTTACCCCTAGAGTGTTCCTTAGATGAAGCATTTTTACCTGTAGGCGGGGTTTGGGATTTAACCTCCCACCCCTCCTTCCCACAGAATTGGCGGCTCAGGCCGGAATTGAGTTTTTCTACATATATGACCTTATTTTTTAATAATTTGCAATCAGTATACAGATGTATCGCTTATATGTTAAAGCTGTGACAGTGGGTTCAACTGAAAAATAAAGCTAATTTTAAGGCTAGCAGACTAATTGCGCTGAGTGTCTTTAGTCAACATTAATTTTCAAAATTTCATTGCAGTTTTTATAGGAATAAAAAGATATTTTTTGCGTTTCAAACGTAATGAATTCTTTTTCATAAATTAACTCTCTGGCAACTGAAAATTCTGTGTATAGAACTTATGCTCATAATTTATTCCTTTAAGAACAAGCGAGTCATTCTGCACAATAATTACTTTCGATGTATTTTTATATGTATTTGTCCTTATTTTCAATTGATAAATATATCATTTAACCAAGGAAAACAATGAGATGGATTTAGCGCATCTACACTTTGAAATAATTTGAGTCTTCTAATGTCATGACGACATTGATTTAGGTATTATATAAAAGTTATATACAATTCATAAGAAAATCAGAAAAATTTTAATTAGAAAATGAAATTTAATTTAGGATATACTTTATTGCACATTGTGTCCTTATCATTATGAGATTAAATTAAGATCGAAATAATAGTTTTACGTATGCATTTCCCAATAAGCAAAATGCGAATATAATGCGAAACGAATTTAAGGAACAAGAGGATTATACTTTGGTCAGTTTTTATATTTTTCTTTTAAATTAATGATAATTAAATAACTTTTTCAACCTATCTTTAGCCTTTAAATACATTCAAGGTTCGATTTTAAGATTCGATTTCTGCAAACTGAAATCTGATAGAATTTAAAGAAATTAAGGTTCCTAAATTTGATTACTTACTTAAAATAAAAGAAAATAATTTTTCTTCACACAATTTTATTTTCGAAAAAAAAATGTTTTACAATAATATTATACAGTTTAGTAAAAATTAGGGGGGTTCTGCCCCCTGCTCGCTTAAGCTCGCCAAGCTCGCTACAATGAAGACACTGTTAGAAATGAAATTATTGTTAGTGAAGACACAAAGAAAATTATGAAAGTGCATAAAAAAACTAATAAATAAGAGTTGCAAAATTAAAACAAATATAATTAATATAATAATTAATTCTAAAAATAAATTATATTTAATATTATTAATAAACAGATTGAGGTGTGATGTCTAAGCTGATTTCCTTTTGATGCTTTCACCTTAATCAGGACAGAATAAAATTTTTCATCCCTAAAAACGGCCGTTTTTTTATAGAATGAAAGCACCAGAAAAGCAAATTCAATAGGAAACTGAATCCAATTAAGAAAATCATAAGTGTAAGAAGAATGAAAAAATACATTTTAAATAATCAATGCATTTGATATCTCAGAATTCTCTTAAACAATTTATATACATTTAAAAAAAATAATTAATTAATTAAAAAATTGAAAGGGCATCTGGCAGATGAATATTAGGTAATTTCAGTTTTTTAAGATTTAAATTATAATACTTAAGAAACTCCTCAATTTCTGCAAGTGCAAATTGAGGTTCACTATTTTCAGAATACTGCCGAACAAAATCTTCACTAAGAGCACCTTTGTATCGAAACTACAGTTCTGGAATATCATTGATTTCCCCGAAACCACAAATTGTAGCAAACAATAATCGTAACTGAAATGGTGCTCGAGTTTGTATTGCTTCATTTAATGTGTCTTACCAATATTAATTCCCCTCAAGTAATCCTTGCATTTTACATGCCTGCTGAAAAGTATTGCACGCAATTCCATCAACAGTTTTTAAATCATCAAAACTTACAGCCCCCGATTTTGTTAAAAGCAATAACAAAATAATACCTTTCAGAATCTTGGATGTTAACCACAGGCATTCTTCCATTAACCTTTTCACCTCCTGGTTGCCGCTTTTACCATTTCATTGTACTTTTATTAAAAGTATAATAATGAGGAATATCTGTATATAATTAATTATGAGAATCTTGATCATTTTTGTTCAGCTCAAACCACGCAGTAAGTGTTGTTTGTCTTGTAGCAGCCCTTGCAACAGCTTCCTCTTCTTGTCGATCTTGATAAACAATATCCTTTTGATCTGGCAAATGAACAGTTAATCGTACAACAGGGTGAGACTTTTCCGATAAATTGAATTCATTCAAGCGCTACATAGCTTCTGGTGCACTAACATACCTCCCATCTAGAAAGGATAAAGTCTCATCATGATCTAGGGTATTTTTATTCGCAAATCTTATTGATGCTGCATCATGTCCTTTATACACGTATTTATATAGATATTTTTACACTTTTAATAGAAGCGCATACTTCTGCATTAATGGGAGCATTGAATTTTTCCTTTATCATGTTAGAGGCATTAGTCCTTATTATCCAATTTTATATGTAAATGTACACACTACTTAAAATCTGTCATTTTCGTAGGGCGAAAACCACTGCATGTGCCAATAAGAATTATTAAAAAAAAGTAACGCTAAACAGATATAAAATCCAGATATCTTCTTTGCCAAAAACGCCATCTAAATTAATTAACTCAATATTCATGAAATGATAACTCTTGACACAGATGCTTTTTTTCTAAAATTAATCTGCTAAGAATAACAGTTAATTAAAAGAGGCAGACCCAAAAAATGCATGCACTGTAACCAGAAACATTCATTATTCTAGTAAGAAATTATCAAAATAAGCTTGTATGAGGATTCTCAGCTTTGTGTTTAATTAAATTAAGCTACCGTTATTCCTTACAAATCGTGTAGTCGTAAGAATTTAAGCTACCTGATTATTTGTAATTAATGGGGACGATCATGTTGGTGCTACTGTTCTCAAAAATTAGAAATAAACTCCGAGCAAGCTAGCACCTTCAACAAGGCAACTGGAAACTATATTCGGTTCAAGGAAATGAAGTGATGGAAGAAAAATTTCGAAATATAAATCTAATACTTTATAAGCAGCAATGTTAATTAACATTTATTTAAATATGTAAATATGAGTGTGATTTGATTGGGCGAAAATAACTTTCATCAACCGAGTGATGAGAGCTGATTAGCTTGATTACTAGAGATTTCCCGCATTGAACGTCCGATGACAATAAATTTAAAAGATTACCAAGTGCCTCGACTAAATAAATATTCATCGCTCAGTTCATATAATATGCCTGAAAGATATATTTTATCTTTTAACTGAAACTCATGCCTATGGTTAGGTTAGGTTAGGTTATATTAACCTCCCGTTTTGAAGCAGCACGAGGGCTATTTAGGGACGGACCTCGTAATTTTGAACCTAGGTCAGTTGACAAGGACAACATCTGAGATGGTCCCTCTCCAAACTTCCGATCCACACAAACGGGAGGACGTTTGGCCACTACGTATGATTTAGCGTGCAACAGGCCCCATACACGGCGGAACTTCAATGGAATCGGGTTTCGAATCTGCCACTAGACCAGCGCCGCCTCAACTCATGCCTATGAATGCTAAACAGGGCTAACAGAAATTTATCGTAAAATTTCAATTTTAGCAATAATTGGAAAAAAAATTTCTATTAAAAAATACATTTAACACTAAGAAATATGCTCCGGGAATGTATGTTTGATCGGTGACTCAAGGGTCCTCAATCTCCGATACTTACCGTTTGGCCTAATCAGAGTTTTGATATGAGCCTAAATTTACTGAATAGGTATTTTGACCTGTAAAGGACTACTGTAGTAGTTCACGTAAGATATCTACTAAAAATTGTGTCAAATCGAAATATATGCACTATGAAATTTGTTTTCTTGAAACCCTATTGTTTTCAGCACTTAAATTTGTCAATTTACTGTGGATTCCATTGAATAATGTATGTTCTCAAATTAATATTTTGTGATTAATTAGTCATAAAGCAATGTCTTGTAATTTAGTTCTCAGATTTTATATATTTATCACTAAATGATCCAAATTTTTAGTTTTATTAAACAAATATGTACTATATATAAATTAATGCAGTTAATTTACAAAAATATTTTTTTGAAAATCTTAATATAAATAAATTACTTAAAAATTTTAAATCAAGACCCAATCATGTCAATTGCTCAAATTCAAATACGCAAGACACTAAATTTCATAAAAAATAAATTTGATAAATTAAGAAATAAATTTTATGTTTTAAAGTTTATGAATCCTAATATTTTTAGGGCAACTGTGAGCGATACAAATATGCATCACCCAGCATTATGGAGTTAAATGATTTTGAATCAGAAAGTGACATTTTGAATTTTGTTAATAATAATTTGATTCTGTTTATTTTCTTATAGAAGTGCAAATATATATTTCTAATATCCTTTTAACCCATAATAAATACACCATAAGTTAGTCTAAATAACTTAACTTAGTTGTAATAAAAATTTTGCAATCTTTCTGCAATAAGTAATTTTAATCTCGATTAGGAATTAATTAGGAATACTAAAAATATTTTTGAAAAAATAATCAATAAAAGTTGTAATATTGGCCGAAATGTATAAAAAACTAAGATAAATCAATTCAACTCTTTTCTACTAGATTAAATATGTTCATTCAATGACTTTTCTATAACTTCCTCGGTATAATTAAACAATAATAAATAAATAAATGGTACCTTTTCTGGGGAAATAAAATTATTTTTATATAAATGCATATTTAAGGTTATTTTTCCCCAAAATATTATTGCAGTATTTAATCGGTACTTAAAGTAAAAAAAAATATCGGGAGATATTTGCATAGTATTTTGAGAGATTTATTAATTTTAATTTTTAAAATTACTTCAAATAATTAAGTTTGTTTTTCAAATTTTTAATTTTTAAAATTTACTCTAAATTATTTATTCCTTTTTTATTTTCTAAAAAAAATTTCGGCATTTTTAGAATGTTAGCAACACATTAATAAAAATTTTATGACTCCTGACTTTTTAAATTTCGTGTACGGCTTTCGTCTGTAAGTATTATTATAATAAAACATATAGGTATATAATATTGAATTAAAAACCAATTTTTTAGAGAAATATGCATACAGAAAGGAAATTACCGAATTCAATTTTATGTAGAAAATCATAACCCTTCAAAAACTCTTTCAAATATTTTTCTATCAATCTTTTATTCGGTTTACTCGATAGGTAACATAATTACTTATTAATTACCTAATTCTGAGAATGTATTTTATAACAAAAAACCCGATAGGTTTTCTTAACTACAAATTATAGGTTGCACAGAATAATAAGAAACTGATAAAGACATCCCCGTGAATTAGACATTCTAGTAATGTTTCTGAAGATTTTACATGTTGTAAGAAAATCAGAAACACAATCTTTAGACATGAAGGATAATATTCTGAAAGAGTTTCAATACTTTGGAATTTGTGTCCATGACCTAAATCGAGACAATACAATTTACATATTCTATGCAACACAACTAATAAAGTAACTTACACTGAAGACTAAAGACATGCAAATAACTAAGAGGCAAAATGGCATAAGCAACAGAGCCTATTACGAGAAAGCTATGTTTATCAAAACAACGAAATCCGTCTTTAATGCTTAAATCTTCATGAGATTCATGAAGCAGGAATAACTAAATATTGGAATGTTTCTGCTACAGCTAAATCTTCTTCAGAAAACTTATTTCTTGTAGAGCGCCTTTTCTCCGATTACCAAAAAATATGTCGAATCGGTTGTTTACGTCGTTGAGACTGCTCTTGCTAAAAATGACAGTTGTTTGTAGTATTTTCTGACGCAAACACCATGCTTATATGCAGCATGAATTTACATTGAAAATTTTGATGACTGCATTATTGAATATGTGATTTTCATATCGTAGCTGTAATTGATATATATTTATGTTTATTGTTTTCTATGTTTATATTTAAGTTCATATATTTTCTTCCGATTATAGATATAAATTTATTTATACTGAGTCATCCAACCAATTATTTAAACAACATATTCTTAAGGTATTAATTATTTAAACACCACACATTTAAGCAGGTGCTTTCAGCAGTTTTTGTAAAATATTCTCAAAACAGTAATTATAAAAAACTCATCTTCCTGTTTAGTTCATATAATAATTTTTGAGGAATTTTTTTCTGTGTTCTTTAATTATTTAAATAAAGCAGCTAAACTGTATTCAAATAAGAAAAGAAAATAAGCTAATTGTTTTTTAACTCATTTTAAGTCATTAATTTCTCAAGGGTTGCTATCATTTTAAATTTTACGTAATACATGAACAAACCAATTGTTGAAGTTCAGTGCTTCCAGTTTAGCAATTTCAATAAATATAAAAACACATTTCGATTCAACAAAAGTAACACTTTCTAAAGCTTTCTATTAAACTGAGAATCTCAGAAGGAGTCTGGAGCCTAAGCATTGCTTCATATTTATGAGCAAAACGTCGAGCATCCTAAAAAATGAACTGGAAATGACAACATCTGTTTAACGATGGGAGTGGGTGTCGTAAGCATCCACTGTTTACACGAGATTTTTAAATATTTCAAAAATTAGTTTATTAATCGGGGAATATCGCGCTATCTCTTTAACTCTCTCCCAAAGAAAATGAGATTTCACTAAGAAGCTTAACAATGAAAAGACGTGGGAAAACTTTCTTATTTTTAATCTTGAGTCTAAACTTTTATAATGATCCAATTTGCAGCATAGTATGAGAACGAGATTTTCTTTTCTTTTCGAAGTATTGTAGCATGAATGAACAAGAGGCGTTGGAGAATTTTCTGCACTTTTTTTCTTACCTGACGAATATTTATAGCCTTCTCATATTACTTTATTTACACAAATATCGATTAATGACATAGACTCGAAAAGAATTTATCTGATTACATTTTTTAAACCTTGAAATATAAACTCCCTGAAATTCGAGTAGAAAATCAATAAAATAATCTGTATTCTGTTGCACAGGTTGTTAATAAAAGTTGCAGTTTGAACAGTTAGTGACAGATATAATTTGAATTTTTGATTTGAGAAGTGAGCAAAATTGATTGATGGTTCAAAAGAAAACGCTGCTCGTTAAAACATTATCGATTCTTTTGAAATTAAATTTTCGAAAAGTTAAGAACCATATCCTACTTATAAATACCTAACTTCATGAATGCAATTTTTTTAAGAATCAATGTATTTTGAGATGAATTTATTCAACAGATTCGAATAATAGTTCATAATTGTATTTAGGTCGGATAAATTTCTTGCAAGAAGTTTAAAAATGTCTCTTTAAATATCAAACATATATCAAATTTGAAACCAAAATTTTCATTTATTTGCATTCATATCTTTTTCATCGATTTTATATGAGACAGAAATATTATCTTGATTGATACGAAACCCAGTTGCAAAACTTTGTTTCGAAATTACCCTTTTTAAACTGCTTGGTTGAGATCGCATACTGCGCCTTCATTTGGAGCGTGTTCTCTTCTAGTAAATGTTCATGAATCCATTGCTACAGTTAAAAGTTTAAATTTCAACAACTTACAGCTTACTTAAATATAATTTTATTTCAGCCGTCCTCCATCAATGTCTAACATTCCAGTTTATAATAATATCATCTAAAGTAAGGACCATACCGAGTTCGTATAAATACCAATCACCAAATGAATGCGATTTCCATCTAATCAATATATTTTTGTAGGAAAAGTCGTTTCCAATTTTTTGATGTTTGATTTGCCTCTCTCCATCTTGTTAGATAACGAGTTTTAAAAGGTAGTTGTGCATATTTAACCTTCCGTTGGGCGCATCTAATCTGTTAGATGAAGCGAGATGTGTTTTGTCGAGAAAGTTGTGGAACCTTTGATAGCATCCTGGATCCCTACCACTCATACTAATAGTGTCGTGGGTTTTCTCTTGTGCTCTTTCGATGTACGTAAAGGGCACGTTAATCTGGTAGATGAGTTGCTCCCAATTGCTTATTATTTACCATTTTTTTATTTCCAAAACATTTCTCAATATTTCTTGTTATATACCTGAAAAAGTTCATATGACAGTGTCCAAGTTTGTTAATTCAGTGATATTGATCATTATTTCAAATATATTGTTTCATAAATGTCGAATATTTTCAGGCTCTCAGCAATAACAGTTGTAGTTGCTAAGGGACCTTACGGGCTAACAAACCTTAATTTGCTCCTGAATTCCTGGACTTTTTCTTAATTGAAATTACAAGGAAATAGAAAAAAAGTTATTTTTAAACCCAAATACAGCTTTATATGACAGGATAGTTCGGTTTGATAAGATTTTTCGTTAGATGAAATTGCAAGAAATTAGAAAAGTTATTTTAACACTTAAATATAGCTTTGTATGACTAAATACTTCCGTTTGATATGTTTCTCCTTGAGCCTAATCGAAAATTTAACTTTTAATCTCACAGGTGAGTAGCGCCCGATTTGCATTGCGCCCCACCAAAGGTTAAAATAACTTACGTAACTTTTCAAACTTCTTCCTAATTTCCCTTTAAAATTACTTAATAAGATAATGCTCCAAATTTTATATAATTTTAATATTTTTCTATTCAAAGCGACATTTGGCAAATAAGCCCTTCTTGACTTGTTTTGTTTATTTCAGTTAGATTATGTCCTTTTCTGAATCTACAAGGCTATTGACACACCTTATAATTTTGAGCCAATGATGTATGAAGACGACGGCCTCTCAGTCAGCTTAATCACTCTGTACTTCCACATTACCCCACCTGGCCCACATTTTAGAGAGATCTTTGGTGTCATTTATCTTGAGCTCACGACCCTTTCACTCCAAAGTCCAGAATATGCCTGCAGAACAGCCAGTCTACTTAAACGATTAAAAAAAAAACTTATTTTTTATTCAGTAATGGAATTATTAGAATTTTTGCTTCCTTATTTCAACCCAGGGAACGTAATACAGTACAACTGCTGTTAACCGAACTAAAGGTGGGGTGGAACTGTTCCGGAAAATTATTTTTGATTTTTTCGGTTTAACCATGAACATCGTCAGTATGTAATTCTGAAATGCTTTGAGCGTAAAACGGATTCACAGCTCCCTTTGTAGGCTGCATAGATATTTTTATTAAAGTTAACCCCCATCGGGAAAATTATTTTTGATTTTTTCGGTTTAACCGGGAACATCGTCAGTATGTAATTCTGAAATGTTTTGAGCGTAAAACGGATTCAAAGCTCTCTTTGTAGGCTGCATAGATATTCTTTATTAAAGCTAACCCCCATCGGGAAAATTATTTTTGATTTTTTCGGTTTAACCGTGAACATCGTCAGTATGTAATTCTGAGATGCTTTGAGCGTAAAACGGATTCAAAGCTTTTTTTGCAGCTGCATAGATATTTTTTGTTAAAGGTAACCCCCGTCAGGCTCAATATTCGCACTGGCTAATTCGGGCGCAATGCACCTAACCAGCAAAGGTAAACAATATCGTAACTAATAGTGTTAATAGCATTAATTTTAATATTCTAAAATTATTCACTGACCTTCTTGGGGAGGCTCAAAGAGAAAAAGTGGGGATATATTCGAAAAAAAGTCACTCCTTCACTATTGTTTCCTTGCAGTATAGTACGTGTTTATTGGAGTTGCGATTTCAGAGACATTTTGGATAACACGTGTTTCAGTTTATCTAAGTTCGATTAACCGGGTTTTACTGTAGTTCAATAAACGATACTTAGCTCAAATTATTCAAATCACGGTATTTTATTTATAAATTATATTCAAATTTCATGAGAGTATATCAATTTCATTTTCGAATTACCCCAGATAATATTTCAATAAACTAGATATAATTTTATTTAAATGCTTCTGAAACAAGAATAAAACTCATTTTAATTCTAAATTCTGAAAAGGTATTGGAGATTTTTTAAACGAATTCTTTGGAAACGAATTAATATTCTTCTTAATATCCTGATATTCTCTGAAATAAGCAAATAAATACGAAACATTTCAATCTAACCTAAGAAAAAAATAATTGAGCAATTTATATTTTATAATGGAAACTTCAACGAAAATCCTAATTTCCATTCCAAAATAAAGCATTAAATGCTTTATATTAAAGCAATTCTTCAAATAGTTGAGCTTTAATTCAACATATGCCTTTGACTAAGTACGTAATTCTCATCAGCATGAATTTAACTTGATATGGCTTTAGATATGAGATATTGCTAATTTCTTCTTTTTGTGTACTTCCTTTTCCTAACCTCTTGATATTCTAAGAATTCATTCATCAGTACTTCTTTTATGTTACCGCAATGTATGAAATGCGACATTCTATAGAATGCCAAGGTAAAGTATGAAATATGAGTAATATTATTGCTTCTAAATAACAATTATATTTCTAAATAATTCACGTCTTTTAAATTAATGCCTTACCATGATTGTCTTTTCATACTTAGACAAAACAGCATTTTTGTTATTTAAAGGGAAGTATACAACGTATTCATATAGTTCTCATATTTCTTACTTTGCCTAGGCATTCTATAGAATTCCGTACTTAATAGATTCCTGGTAACATAAATACATTGTATACATACATATGTATACATTAGTTTGATATGGTATTTGCCAAATCTATAAAATATGCCACAATCCTAAATCACTCACATTACCTTGTACACGTCAAATAAAAATGCTTAAAAATGCCTGAACTGCTGAGCTACATTCTACATTTTTTTCACTTTTCATTACATTCTTTATTCTTAAAAGTTACAAACTCCATATCTTAAAAAGATTAAGATATTTCTTTGAACTAAAGTGAATGCTTAACCAATACTGACAAGATATAATATCGAAACAAACAACCTGATTCAAACGTAAATCACTTGATCTCAAGGCGCATGTGGGCTATTTCTAGCGCATCCAATAAATTTCTAAGGAACGCAATGAATAAACTCCTGCATTTAACCTCTAATTCAGCCGAACGTGCAAATGAATGCATTTCATTGATCTCAGCGGATCTCTAGAAATGAAATAGATTTCGATGGACCAAGATAGTCAGCATTTTATCGGGACAATCATTTAGAGATGCATGGTCATTCTTAATGAAGATTCTTATGAGCGAATGCGTATTACCCAAAATTAAATGCATGGCGAGAGCGAATCCATGAAAAGCAATCGGAATCAGAAATTTCGCGAAACGTCCTACACCGCGTTTTATCACGCGATGCAGCCCGCGTCCTTTCAAGTGGAAAATGCTTCATAACCGGTGAAGCAATTACCATCGGAATTAATTCTCTCACAAACTACAACGGGTTACCTTCTGAGAGAGCTGCCGTTTTCTATTAAACGTAACGAGTCCTTTCAATCGGCTTTAATCGCCCCGGGAGCTAGCAATCGTCACATTCATCGCGTGACTGACCTGGAACAAGTTGGGGTGCTTTTACTTACCCTTAACGGTGGCTGTGAGGGTATTCATCGAGTAGTGTGATACCTTGAGTAATGAAAGGTACGGATTAACTCCTTCAGCTGCAGCATTGTGGGGGTGAACGAATTGTTTCTTAAGCTTCATCGACTTCTCTGTGTGTGTGGGCTTGCGTAAAGAATTTGCCGTCTCTTTTCAAGATGTTCAATTTCAATGCGTCTGTCGCTGCAGTAGGAGATATTGGGAAGGAAGAAATACTTTTTATTCCCAGATTGATAAATCGTGTTTCCATTTAATTACGAGCTTTCAGAAAGAGACCTTCCGTATCATTATTTACCGCTAGCAACTTTATAAAGAGGCGCGATCAACCGTCTTACAATACGTCATTCATACGATATGGTTTTAAAATTACACGACCAAAAATTTTGGACATCTTCCTAAAATATGGCATTCTAACATACTATTAATATTTAATACAACACAAAAATAGCGATTAAGAATAAAATGGTGCAACGCAATATTTTAGGAGAATGTTCGAATCCACGCACCTAAATATTGCGAAGCATAATAAAGGCTTTTCAAAACTACAAAAAATAGTTTTAATTCAAATATGTTAAAAATAAAGAGGCAAATTTAATTATAGTCATCTGGAGACAGCATAGTGAAAATGAATAAATTGAGTAGTTCATTATACAAAAAGAATGTAACTGAAAAGTTGGAGTTTATTTCCTCAATGGAGATATTTTTTCTGAAAAGTCAATAAAGTTAAAATTTTAAAACTTTCAATCAATAAATGACAATTTTTTAAAATGTATTTCAACAAAAATCTATTGCTGCTTCATTTAAGCAAAAATCAATCTAAAAAATTACAAAAGTGATAAAATTGAAACTAAGACAATGCTTAAGAAAATACAGACGTCGGAGATATTTAGCCGAAACGAAAACGTCGCCGGTCAGCGATACTTTGCAGCAGCATAGTGGGAAATAGTATTAAATGCATTATAAAAATTTATGCTTCTGGCGATATTTACATACATAAAGGCATACATTTTCGCTTCTTTAGTCTTTCATATTGATTGTAGTTCACTCATTTAACATGAAAATTTTCATGTTTGTAAAGATGGAATTGTGTAATTGATTTTCACTCGCTTCCTGATACGCTAATATTTTGAATTTCCGTACAAGTCGCGGTGGCTTAGTGGTAATGTCTCGACTTTGAGGCCGGAGGGTTCCATTTCCGAAACCCGATTCCACTAAAGATCTGCCGTATATGGGTAATCATACGTAGTGGCCAAACGGCCTCCCGTTAGTGTGGTGAGGAAGTTTAAAGACGGTGACACTTGCTCAGGTGTCGTCCTCTTCATATGACCGCTGTTCGAAATTACGAGGTCCGTTCTAATATAGTCCTCATGTTGCTTCAAATCGGGAACATAGAATAACTAAACTAAACTACATTTTGTGCACTTGTGATGTTCTCTATTTTCATATTTTTCGGTACTTTATCATTGATTAATTTATATTCGGGTCCCGAAGAATTCCTACCACCTGATAGTAATTTTGACAAATAATGAGTTCTAAAGGTTAAAAAGTAGAAAATTATTAAAATAATGCAAAATGTCTCCCGTTTAGTAAACTAACAGAAAACTTTTCTTTACTTTAGTATACATTTTCAAAAACAGTTTTTAATTAAATTTATTTGCTTATATTTTTTATGAACTAAAACTTTGATTTCCATTTTGAATTTAAATTAACAATTAAATATTTATTGCAAAATTCAATGGACGTTCTATAATTGATTCTCAATTCATATTTGTCCGAATCTCTTTCAAGATAAGAAAAATACGATTCGTTTTGAGCATTAAAAATAATAAACTTAAAAAGCATATGGAACTCTCTGGCTCATTCCGATAAACTAGTAAGCTCTTTTTTTGCAAAAACTGCAGAAGTGACTTAGAGAACCCCCTAGATGCAGAAAAAGCTACGAGAGAACGAAAAACAAAACTAACTAGATGCGGAACCACGCACTCTTAGTTTTGTTTCAGAAAATATTTCTACTCACGGATTTTAGCTCGAGAATTCTCGGTTATAACTACGAAAAATAGAAATTCCGTAAACAGTTTTAGCTTTAAGTAGAAAGAAAGTAACTGTATTTCAAGGAATAGTTTTTGTTTTCGTTTTTATTATTATTATTTTTTTAACTTCTCCAACTTTTCATTTTCTTTTCCCTCTGCGTTAAATTTAAGCTAAAACCAGGTCCCTTTCTAAATATAAATATTTTAGAGTAGCTCGCATTTAAGTTAAAGCATGTTGCATGCAAATTTGTTTCCTTTTTATTTATTTGTGTTTCCTGTATATTTGGATTTTTTCTTGATATATATGAATTTAACTAATCATATTTACGATATTACAATTATCGTGAATCAAGATATTTTAAATAGAACTAGAACTCATATCTTCAAACATAACAGTCTGTATAAAATATATTAGTAGGATATCGCAATCGTATCTGAACGCTTTCTTTTTTATTTCCAGGTGAGAGGATGTGGTCACAGAAAGACAAATACAGTCTATTTTCAGGAAATTGAACAGCGAAAGTGCGATACCCTCAACTTTTTTCTGTTCTGACAAAATATGGCACTTTTCAGTAGGATTCCTTGTAAACTGAAGAAAATCAAATATTCATTTTGAATCTCTTCCCATTCATCGACTGTTCCAAATTTGATTCTGCAATTGTGGAGTCAAGGCGACATGCCCAATTTTATTTGCGTATCTTGATGCGTCTTCAATTTATCGCCTTCACATACATATTAATAGACAAATTAGCAAATTAATTATTAACCTTGCAGTGGATTTGACAGCTCTAGAATTTTGGTCTTGAAACGACGATTCGAGTTTTATTCATTTAGCTAGTTGTGTCTTTGAGTTATTATGTTCATATGAACTTTGAATGGCAGACATACAAGATTCTCGAGAATGGAATATTTCCGTCAAAATTATGATAGTAGAAGTCTATAAATGTTTTATAAAAGAGAGCACAATATTTTTTTTTCATTTATCATGTGTACAGATAGACCGAATGATAAAATTTTCAAAATGGTTTTGCTTCGAAGTCAGGGAGGTCTGAAACTAGGAGATTCACCAAAACCTCAAAATCGATTTTTTTAACGTGAAAACCTCTTTCCGCTCGTTACAGTGATAGGCGGTGGAACTTTCTTGTGTGACAAAATACCGTCAGATTTCAATCGCAAATAACTACGAGACTTATAATGCGAAAAGAAGGGTTGACCCCATAAAGGATAGATCATATCTGTAAAAAATTGTCCCATAGTATTTGTTTTGCCTGTGACGTAATCGTACCAGTGTAGGCGCATGCGCGTGACAGTTATGAATTAGTTTTATGTAAGGCTATAAATAAGTGTAGCGTTTAAACGTGTTTAGCTAGGAGGTTGATTCTGGTGGCATTTTAAAGAGTTTAAGATGTATTACTAGAATCCAAAGTGATACAATAAAAATATCAGAAAATATGTAAAAAGCGGAGTTAGATTGCAAAATTCAAACTCCACATGTTTTTTGATTATAACATGCAGAGTTTTCTTTCGAATTGTACGAAACTTACAGAATACTTGACAATACGTAAAAATAAACATGTATTAAAATTTGACTTCAAAAATTTGAATATTACAGAAAATACGAACATTTATAGTAAATAATATTTTACTGCGCATACGCAAAATGTAGTTCTATATACTGTCAACAGATGGCGCTATCAAATGCTACTCTAAATAAAACATCAGAGAGACGCAGTTCGGGTCCTCGCCGTAGATGTTTCGTGAAAACGTTGGGATAAAATCATAAAACAAGTATTTCGTACTAATACGTAATTTAATTATCAATCTCTTTAATACAATATTTACGCAGAGTAGTATAATGGTTACAGAATAGATAAATCACAACCTACCACAGACCCTTTCTACATGCGATAAACTTGTGATTTGTCTATTCTGTAACCATTATACTACTCTGTGTAAGTATTGTTTTAAAGAGATTCATAATTAAGTTACATATTAATACGGAACATTTGTTTTATGATTTTATCCCAACGTTTTCACGAAAAATCTACGACGAAGAATAGAACTGTGCCTTTCTTATGTTTTATTTGGTGATTACTATACTTTCCTTTTGTATGCTGCGTACACCAGAAAATATGAATGCACCACCCATTTAAAACCACCATTTATTCTTATGTCGTCCATATTATATGAATATCCCTTATCCGAAATTTATCTTCAAATACAAAATTGTCATGAAACTTAATTTTTCAAGAATATTGGCATATTTTTTCATCATTGACATGATCATGAATTGTTTTCCACGTTCTTCTGGGGTCAATACATGATGAGGAGGCTTGTTTTCGTCGCAGGAAAGCTTTACATACATAAGAAAGTGAAAATAATTTTCTCGTGGTAGATCAATTACACACTGGATAAAGGCAAGCTGTCATTGCATTCCTCCTCCTCTGCATGCGTAGATGGCAGCTAATTAGTCAGCGGACGCCGCCCTCAGGGAAAATTTCTCATCTGCATACGAGTCCTTAGAAAGCAAGCAGTTTACTTAATTATTTTAAGCACTGTCGAAGTTTAAGCCAGACAGACAATTATTCCGTAAGGAATAAAACTTGGAGCTAGAAAATCCCTACATATCAGTGTTTCTTGATCGGAAATCTCTAAACTCTGAAAACGAATGTTCTTCTTTTTTTAATTTAAGATATTTTGAAGATTGGTAATGACATATACCAGATTGCATCTATATAAGACATTTATTTGAAAGACTTTAATTTTCAAATTATTCATTTTTAAATAAATGAGAATAAATATTTTCGGTAGTTTTAATTCTTATGAAATGCTTATTATATTCAGACATTTCTAATATGTTAAAATATTTTCCGACCATTGAGTGAACCACAAACAAGTATTTAATTAAAATATTTAACACTTAAACCAAAATTAACTCAGACACATACATATTCTTTAAATTAGCTGTCTGAAATATTGACATAAACATCTACTAATATTAAAAGATGATAAGAATAGTTTGCATGAAATCTAATTGCAATTGCAGCTTCAAGACCTTAAATATAGATGTTTTAGCTTCAGATTGAAATGTTTTAGTAAACAATGATAAGAAAATATGAAAAAATGAAAATACGTCTGACTCAATTTATATCATTAATATATACGAAAAATCTAAAAACATTATGCAAATAGGGACATTCTATATTTTCTATGCGTGTTTTCAAGTTTATAAATTTCGTTCAAATTTTCCTTAACATAACACATTAAGAATATTTCTCAAAGGTTCACTTTGCATAAAATGTGTTATTAATTTTTCTAATTTGTGCTGCCTTTTTAATACATTATACGACCTATTCATATTGTTACCACTAATAACTAGTAAAAATATGCTTTACTATCTTGCTTGAACAAATTTATTTATCTACATGTTTATGAATCTATCAAAACCAGTGAAAACCATTTATTACTCTAGCTCAAATAATAATAATTAATTGACCTAGCAACTTTAATTATCTCCATAAAAATAGGAAGCTTGCCAATATATATCGCGAATAATTTTTAAAACTTTCTTTATACAGGGTGTCCTCTAAAGTCCTTCTACCCCACATTAACTTGAGAAAGGCGACAACTATTGCCACAAACTTGTGTCAAGGTATAGTAAAGTGACCATGAGCAACACAGTGAGATTGGTTACAGCGCCAACTGGCGGCTAACAACGGAATTAGCGTTCCTATCTCGAAAACGGTGCAAGATACGGGAAGTAAATCAATTACAAAATTGTAGATTGTCTTGGATTTAGTACGAAAAGACACCTTGAGAACAATAATGCTAAGAACAAAACGTGTAAAAGGCGAATTTGTTTGGTCGCGATTTTCCAAACCTGTGACGTAACAACTCGCCACAACAGGAAAAAAGATATCTTTTGAACAATGAACGTCGACCCGATGGCAATGTAGAGGGCGGAGAGCATCTTCTGAAAACTAATTGTTCTGTTTTCTTTCTAACGCTTTTCTGGGTTAAGAGTGTTTTAAATCGCGACCAAACTTTTGTGAGCTCACCGAGTAAAGCATGGCCACTTTACTATACCTATACACCAAGTTTGTGGCAATAGTTGTCGCCGTTCTCAAGTTGATGTGGGGTAGAAGGACTTTGCACTCTGTATAAATATACGGATATATTTAAGATTTTTTCTGTTTTTGACATTAATTTATTTATTCAAAGTTGAAAGGAAAAGCACACGCTCAACATCAAGTTTTAGATATTTAACTCAATATCAGAGCATATTATTATTAATATTTTATTTCTCTAATCAAATATTATGAAATAATTTTAGAAACACTGAAGGCAAGAAATTTGTATCAAGCAGCAAAGGAATAGCGCCTTCGGAGCTTGTTAAACCATACAGAATTGAATGAATGATTTATTGCTTTCTTCATCTAGTCTGTAGCTGATTTCGTAAAAATTCTTTGATGTGTGAAAAAATTTAAAAATACGGTTTATTTATCAAAATATATTTTACATGATGAGTGATTCACTTTTCTTTGTATACAAAATAAAATCAGCAATAAAATCATGATGCTAATTATGTGTGCAAATCATTATTCTCTTTAAAAAATGAAATCAGATAAAAATATTTCTAAAGCAGCTTTAAATATGAATTTTTCAAAACATTTATAAATGTTTAAAAAATTTAAGAAGATTTACATTAGAAATACTTTCCTTTCTTTAAACATTTAGTTTTCTGCTTTTCCTTGACATTTATATTCATTCCACCTGTAGCTTGTTTTTGATATAACAATTTCTACATAAAATGGTTGCAGCAAGAAAAGTATGATTCATCTACGATGGTGTTCCAGATTGAACTTAACATTCTATGATTTATTATAAACTAGCTGTTACCCGCGACTTCGAACGCGAAGAATTTGAATAGTTACTTTTTTAAAATTCACGAATGTAAATGTTTCGTTATATGTAGAAAGGGGAAATTAAAAGTTCTGATGGTTGATAATACATAATTTGACGAATAACAGGAGTGTACTGTACATGTGTCTGCTGTTACAGTTAGGTAAAGGTTTATATATGACAACACACTTTTGTATACGACGTATCTTGTTTCACGTTTTTTGCACAGATGTAGAGGTTTAATGGGCTGAACACTAGGGTGGGCCGAAAAACACTTTTTTTCGAAATCGCTATTCTAATAGTGCGGAAATGGTTCTCTCTGGGTTCAATAAACACGGTGCAAAATATTTTTTTGATTGGATAATATCTTCTGCCCCCGCATCGCACTTGGATTTTGGAAATTTGGGTAAAAATTGAAATTTTTACTCGGTGTAGGAAATATAATTATTTTTCAATATTGCTATTCTAATAGTGCGAAAGAGGTGCCCACTGGGTTCAATAAGAAAGGTGTAAAATATTTTTTCGATAGAATAATATCTTCTGTTCCCGCATCGCAATTGAAATTTTGGAATTTTTGAAAAAAAGTGCACTTTTTTATATGTTATAGAAATAAATAAAACATGAAAAATAGATGGGTACAAACACTGCTTATTGTTGTATTGTATTGTACAATTCATTATATTATCTGAAAATTATTAAATAATTGCTGAGTCATAATATATTAATATAATATTTATTAAGGATATTGTACCCATAGAATGTTATGACATGCCAATACCAAAAGTTTACTTGCACTTAATGAGCAGGAAGAGACTTGAAATCAGCCTTATGGTCGAATTCAGGCATCGAGAAAAGAATGTGGATCTAATCAGCCCGTCTCTATTTTGAAGCCCATAGACCTTAATGGATGCTTCTGTCACTAACTTGGCACACCGTTCCACTGCCTGTGTGTCACATGGGAAGTGAATGAAGTCCCATTCTGGATTTTTCTTATCACGTATAACGGATCTAAATAAGGCAGTGGATATATTACGGAGGATTGGTGGAGAAGTAATGGTAATTGAAGACCAGTCAATCATTTCCTTATAGTCAGCTGCTTCAAAATTAAGTTATGGTGGAGAAAGACACGTACTGACTTTACATTAGAAGATGACCCTCTAGACTTAATTATACGTCGTGCAGCAAGTTCTTTGATGTACACTCTTTCATACTTCAACATGCATAGCAAGATATTCTCAGGATGAGCAAAGAACGAATTTCTACAAATTACTCCATCAACGACGTCCTTGAGGTCTTGAGATAAATACCTGGATCTAGAAATAGTATTCCACACATGTGTATGCTTAGCTCAATATTTAAGCGAGTGTTTATACTTTATATTAAACCAGTTTGGAGTGTAAACTTTCATAACAAACTCAGCGATTTGTTTCAAATTCAAAGAAGCAGGAGAACTAACATATAATCTTAGAACTCTGTTGGCTGTTGTCAACCAGAGTGAATGTAATAATGTACCAGGACTGCTTATTGTTGGGAATTGTTCTGATGAGCGTCTAGTCAGCTCATCAGAACAATTCCCAATCGCAACGCTTGAGATATTTCTAATAAGTACATTTGATCCTTGCTTAAGTCACGTCTATCAGTTGTTGGTAATTCGCCGTCAATAATTTCGAAAGATGTAACTGGCAAGGTTCCACATGTAAGGAGCGCCTTCCCAAAATTACCGGAATATGGTTTTGGACCATTTGTTGGCACATCCAACGTTTCAAACAGATGCCTCAGAGTATGTGTTCATTAAAATGCAGGAGACATATTACCAACTGCAGAGGTTTACCAAGTTTCAATTCCAAACACCGAATTACACCGGATTTCCATCCGGTTTTAACAGATGTGCCGTCACAGCCAATTGCCAAAAGTTGAGAAAGATCTCTTGTGATCGCTTCAAAATATCAGATAATAATCGTGGAGATCTGTTTTTTGCGGTGCCAAATGATGGACTCAAATGAGTAATGTAACGTGAACCAAGTTCTTCAATAAGACATAAATGTTCCTCTTTTGCTTTTCTCGCGTATCTTTTAGTATCTACTCTCTCCTCTACCAATGTAGAATCTTTACGACCATCGAAATACAGCCCTTTCAAGGGTAATGCCTGAGCTTCACTTAAAGCCTGGAATTTTAAATCCTTTCTAACTTTAGCCTTTTCCCTTCGCAGCTCGTTTTCGTCAACCATCAAATCTGAGTTCTTGCTAGTCATGAGACCGACATCGTGAAGAACACTTGAAGCAATTGCAGCCACAGCCGGGTCCGAGACGCCAAACCTGTCGCCAACCACAGCAGTTGAAGGGAGGCAAGTCGCATTTGTGATGATTTAGCTACAAACGGAGTTAATTGTTTGTACTTAGGATCAGTAAGATAGATAAAACGGTTCGATGCTGATGGTTTGTAAGTGTTCAGATTTAAAATTACTTCAGATATATCTGAAGAACAATCCGTTTCTTCTTCATAATCTACATACTCTGCGTTAGGCGTTGCTTGTGTATGATTTAAATATAAATTGTGAGCCTTTCTATCAGCAATATTCCGAAGTCGCTTCCTGTATAAAAAGACAAGAAAAAGTGTATTTTTTTACAAAAATTGCAAAATTTCAATTGCGATACGGGAACAGAATATATTATTCTATCGAAAAAATATTTTACACCTTTCTTATTGAACCCAGTGGGCACCTCTTCCGCGCTATTAGAATAGCAATATTGAAAAATAATTATATTTCCTACACCGAGTAAAAATTGCAATTTTTTTAAAAAAAAATTAAATTTCCAAAATCCAAGTGCGATGCGGGGGCAGAAGATATTATCCAATCAAAAAATATTTTACACCGTGTTTATTGAACCCAGAGAGAACCCTTTCCGCACTATTAGAATAGCGATTTCGAAAAAAAGTGTTTTTCGGCCCACCCTACTGAACACACAGGAACATGCCACACATAGTTACCAACGGAAAAAATATGATTTTTTCAAATGTACGCCTGCCTCTTTGAGTGTTTGACCCTGAGCCTGGCAAATGCTAATTTTAAAGGGAATTGTTACCTTTTGAACTGGGATGGTAAATCCTTCGGTATTATCGGAATGCGTAGATTTTAGCACTCTCACCTCGCGCTATGCCAGTCATATCAGTAGCTAGTACGACTTTTGGTCTTAAGTGTGTAATTTGAAACCGTGTGCCATTGCGCAGTCTCGGTACATCGAGGTTACGTATGAATAGTTCTGGCACACCGAATTTTAATCTCAGCTTGTCGGAAGGTATCCCTGACAATTCTATGGGGTTGAAGAACTCTACAGGATATGATTTTACGTGTTATTGCCCATTACCGTATCTACAGATAGATATTCTGTAATACAACCCTCCATTTGTGAAGCATTTTTTTTTTATTTATCTGACCTAAACTTTCATTAGTCAGTGCCAAAATTACCCAATCAACAAACAATCTCTATTCTTCTTATTATCTTATAGGGAAGGATAAACCTTGCTTATCAGTTACTCTGTACTGTGAACAATTTTAAAAAAGTCCCAATTTAATACACTGTTTGAATCTCTAGCAATCGCCAAACCTATTTGGCAACTGTATCAAGTGCCAAGTTCGAATCAGTTCTTTCTTTAGTAAACAAAACATTGAATTCCGTGTTCATTGGGTTGATGCAATCCTTTCTTTTTAAATCGGTTGAATAAAGCTCTTAAAGCATTAAAATTCGAAATGGAAATATTGTAATTAGCTAAATCGTTTGGTTACTAATTTAACAGCCAAAAAATCTTGGATGTCGATAAAAAGAAAGATAAAGAATTATTTTGGCTAGCATTCCACTAAATTAGGCTCTTATTTTAAGTAAACATTGAACGATATTTTCCTTTAGTTATAATTAACTTTAGTTTTTAAATTTTACTCCAAAAACTCTTGAAACTATATCATATCTATCATTGGTAAAAATGGCTTTTGCGCCAGAAAAACCAACCCAAACCAAACCAAACCATATCTATCATTGGTTTTCTGTCCTGGCGTCTATTTTTCAGTTATTATTCCACAAATTAATTATTTATTTCTTTTCTCTGCAAGGCCACGTGATGATTGACTTTAAAAATAAGCTATTTCAAATGCTTGCACTTTTCTGAAGGATCACGTGACATTTCATTTTGTTTACGCATTTTTTAAGGATCACGTGACAGTTGATTGAAAAATAAAGTAGTAATCTTCATCGCAAATCGCTTGTTAATTATTTAATTGTTATCTGTAATCAAAAATATTGAATTTAACATGATGTCACCTACGCTATGTCCGTTCCTGGGTTTCAAGCTACAACTCTGCCAATTTTCATCCAAATCGGTTTAATAGTTTTGCCGTAAATGCATAAAAACAGATAGACACACTTTCGCATTTATTATATTATATGGATATTAATAAAAATAAGCAAAATTTTCAGAAATAAAGGTGAATTAGTTCAAAGTCTAACCGTTGCCTAGCAACGGAGTAGCTATAAATCTTCGTTATTTCAAAATCGTCTGCAAGTTTTTAAAAATTATGGAAAATTTAAAAATTTATAACAATCGAAGGGAAACTGTCACAGAAATAAAATTGGTATCATTGAAAAGGTAAAAATTTGGACTGTAAGATGGTATAAAAATATTTTTTGTGGAACAATTTGCTCCGAAGTTACGGCGGAAAAATGGTTTCGCTTAATTTCTAATTAACTGCCTGTTTAATTAACTTTTGGACTTAGAAAAGTTCATAAGTGTCTTCCCTTTGTCTTAAATAATAAGTGTACAAAATTTGGTTCAAAACCGTCCATTGGTTTAGGAGGAGATGTGGAACATAGCCACATACATAGATACATACATACATACCCACAATGACTTTTATTTATATTAAGATATAACTTTAAAAAAACTTTCTATAGTGAAGAGAAAGAAGAGGTTATTGTTTAATTCTTACATAGGGGAAACTAGGGATACTGTAACCTAAGCGATTTTCTCAGATTGTCAGATAATTGGTACTTTATGTGTGACATTTTTATTTGACCTTTGATCATAAAGGTCTATTGGAGGGATTTTCAGTCCAATCTGAAAAGCCATCGTAAAGGTGTGTGGGTAAAAATATTTAGGGGATCCAAAAGTAAATTTTCACTTTTTCATTCCTCAGTTGGTTGAAAGTTTACTATTGAAGATATGGTGAATTAAAGTACTTCTGAGTTTTAAGCATACTTCTAGCTATTATTTGATATACGATACCATGCAGTATCTTAATTCTAAGTGGTTCAATTTTATATTATTTAGAAAAAGTCAAGTTAGGGATATTGATACTATCAAAACCTATTGCAGCTTCGCTGTCGTAACCGACCGAAGCACATTTTGTGGTTGAGATCAGTTTTCTGGTGCGTGGAGTTCGTCGGCAATAGAAAAATTATTGACAGATTTTTTGTTAGTAACTATTTAATGAATGAAATTTCGCTTTAATATGATTTTTTTCAAATAATGAATATAATTATTTTAGTAAAAAATTTAAAAAGAATTAAAATTTAATTAATCTATTTTTTCGTCGCCTGAGAAAATTTATTTATTTATTTATTATTGTAATAACAATATTTTGCTCGAACTATTTGTCATCGTTTGGTTTTATTTAACGTTTGGCCATTTCTGCTGAGTTTGCCTTTCTTTCTTCATATGAATTTTCTCCTAAAATATATTTTTGTTCTTTTGCTTTTATTTTTTTAAATATCAGAAGAACTGAGTAAGTCTATTAATTTTCTTAATTTTTTGTTTTGTACAACATTTTTTAGATGTATTTTTTGCGTTTTGATGCTGTTCTTTTTTTATATATATATAATTTTTCAAAATCGGCAATTCTTCAACGCATTAATGACGTTGCTAGGTTTCCAGTTCCAGTGTTGTAATTTTTTCATTAAATTAATTGTTTATTAAATTTTGAACAGATTTAATTTTATAACTAGCTTTAATGAAATGAATTAATGAATTTAATTTATTATTTAGCTTTAATGAAATGACTTAACGAATTTAATTTACTAACAAACTTTAATGAAATGACTTAACGAATTTAATTTATTAACTAGCTTTAATAAAATAACTTAACGAATTTAATTTATTAACAAGATTATATTAATAACAATTGCGTTTTACAGTAACCATATTATTTGATTTTTAATATTAGTTTCATTAGTATTATTTGAAAATAAAGATATTTTCAATTCAATAGCTATAACCTAATATCTGAATTTCGTGTACATATAAACTATCAAAAGAATTTAAGTATGTTTCGCTTGTAGGGGCAAGTATCCCTACCCTTAGGATCAAGTATCCCTAAGGATAGGGATACTTGAACCTACGTGATTTCATGAAATATATTTATTTTATGATTTAATGAGATATCAATTTAGAATAAGTTTACATGTCATTCTTAAAAAAACAAAATCTTTCTTGATGCTAAAAAATTCAAATAATCGAGAAATATAAGGAAAAGTAAAAGTATGGTCAAATATTCCTTGCGTCCCCTATAACATCGAAAATCTTTATTGCTTTTATGATGTAGATAAAAAATTTTGTAATACTATATCTCTATTTGGTAAATTTGATAAAGGTTTATTAGTTTCGGATGCAAAATATTGAGAGAGTTAATTTTTTGCGTAATAATAATTTTTTTAAAAAATCTCCCTCCTTTGCAGAGGCACTGTAAAAAAATTTCCAATATGTACTATCATAGGCATAATAAAATGCGAATAAAAATGACACACGTTAAATTGATATCTAAGAATGTATCGTAATGGAAGCAGCAAATATATTTCATTTTCATTGGCCGCCTATAGTATGCTATTGTGGTCGATCTACAAAATTAGTTTACTGTGGGAATATAAATCAAATTTATTACGCTTTAATATTAGATTCAGTATTAAACCTGAAGAGTGTTCTCCGACAGAAATATTAATATGTTTTCATTTCTTCAATAAATGCATGAATAGAAGAATATATAATTCTCATAAATTTTTGAGAGATAAGAAATGAATTAAGTATTCATATGAAAGAAAAGAAGAACAAAGGGAGGAACAAACTAAATCGAAGTATATTGCTTCTTAAACCAGGGATATCATGATATTAATTTATTTTGAAAAAATTTCAGATTTGCATTTTATTGAAAAAATGTAAAATTCTATTACTGTAAAACCAACGAGTCCCTTTATATGTTTCCTTGAATATCATCTATGTGCAAATGAGTTTATTAAATTTTCTTCATACAATAAACTACTAAGGATATAAACCAGCTATAAAATATATTAAAATATATGTGAATTATAATTTGAGAAATATAGTGATATATTCTTCACATAATCCTTCTTAAAATATTCGCTACAAAACAATTGTATTTATTTTATCTACCTGTTTCAGAAGCAGTGGAGTAATTTGCACTATATAAGATCTTTTATTCAAAATTCTTTAATGTTTCAAGTCTGACAGGGATTCGAGGGAATACAATGGCGATGATTCTTTTCATGTTTCTATTAAATAGAAAAAAGTCCTTAAGATCTATTAAATATGAGATTTTGTAAAGGAGAGGCAAATTAAATTTGGATGGTGAAAACTACTTTTGAAAATATGCTATACGGCTTTTGAAATTGCAGTATACACTTCACGACGAATAAATCAAATATAACACTATTTGTATTTTTAACGCAGATTGCTTGAAAATGTTAGTTTCATTTATTTTTGAAACATTATTTTTATCCCTCTTTTCTGCCATACACGTGCAAATGACTTGAAGTAAAATCACGCAACAATTGTTCGATTGTCAATGTTTAGACGTCCTTTTTGGACATGAAGAAAAAAAGACAGAAAATAAATCTAAAAGAAACTCAAGCAAACTAGCAAAAAAATTAAAGGAGCGTAAAAAATCCGTCATCCTCCTTTCGAGGATTTTCATAAAAATATCACGGTACCTAATCTTTTACAAACTGCCATTCTCTGTTGCCAACTACGACATTTTTTGTCGCCAAGAAAAGTGTCCTCTTTTTTCTCCATTTGGCGAAAACACTGGGAAGCCAAGAGGATTAAGTCATTCGCTAGGAACAGCACAAACAATCATACCTGAAGATTAAGAAGCTTAGTGTTCGTTTCGGAGAAAGTAATAGCATTGTCCTACACATACACTCATATCGAAATACTGAGGGATTTATTTGCAACTTATCGGAAATTATGCAATGGTGTTTCTTATCCTCAGCGCTTCAGTTTACTTGACTCAAGCCGATTGCTTCCGAAAACTTCAGAAAAATAAATCGATTCCGGGTATAGATGACAGAACCAAGATTTGTCCCGCGTTATTTCCAGTTTTTTTTCCCGTTGCTACACTCCCTTTCTCCTGTTTTCCGGCAGTTGCAGCTTTATTGGGTTTGGAGTTTCTCCTTCGCTATTCCCCAGAGCATTTGAAACGTGTCTTGACAGTCGCTTGCCTGCCAGTTTCACACCAGCTGTTTTATTTCTCCTTCCTTCTTCTTTTTCGTATTTTTTTCTCAAAATAATCCAAGTCTATTTTTATCTGTGTTTTATTATAAAATCCTTTTTAAGTCAGATGGATTATTTTTTTCTCTTGTTTGTTCTGCAATCTCAAGCAGTAAACCATTATACTCGGTGGTTTTTATGTTTAGGTGTTTCTTCGCAGTTGGGTATCGGAAATCGATAGATTTTAAGATACTAAAAGCGCCAGGCATCGGCGCTTTTTGTTTACGGCCAAAACCGTTGAACGGTTGTAATAAAATAAATTTAAATGTCCATATCATTCAAATTCACCGAAGCGTTGCTTTCGGAAAATGTGATCCGGTTTCGAAGCTAACTGTTTGCGCCGACTTTATTTTTCGATTTATTCCTTGCGTCGATTTCTTTCGATGGAATTCTAAATAACTCAAAACATGTTGCTGTCAGCAGATCACAAAAGAATAAAGACAGTGCAAAGATTCTCCAAATATTACAAAAATAAAGAAACTTTATATCATTACTTTAAATGTCAATTTCGATCGCGATGTTATTGATTTCTCGGTGCACATTTTGACAAAGTCATATTTTAATGAATCTAACAGAATTGTTTTTCAGGACATAATGCCTAAATTTTCTTTAATATTTTCAAGAGAGGTTTATATTTATGGTGCATTCATATGCTTTTAGATGGTCCTGAATTTTTTAATACTTTCAAGAGAGATTCATATTTATGGCGCATTCATATGCTTTTAGATGTTGTATTTCTTTAGTTGAAGAGAAAGTTGATATAATCGAACATGAAACATTCCAGGGTGGCCCTAACATTTAGTCGGGCGAATCTAATTTGTGAGATGAATCACCCATATTTTTTATTGCCTAAGTTCGGGTGAAAAAGAATTACCGAGAAAGGTGTGAGGCTTCAGTAGCTTCCTGGTTCCCTACCGTTCACTCAAGGGTTTCTTCGTTTTTCTCTCGTCTGCTGGTCTTTTGTACGTGAGGTGCACGTAAATCTGGTAGATGAGCTGCGCCCGATGAAGTTTCTATTTTTTATTTCCCAAATTATTCTCAATATTCCTTTTTTATATACCTGCAAAATTTCGAATACCTGTGTCTTAGGTCCTAATTCAATGATATTGATGGTTATCTCCGATATATTGTTTCAAAAACCCAATGATGTTCTCTACGACAACAGTTATCATTGCTTAGGGAACTTACTGGAAAATAAACATCAACTCTGAATTCCTGGACAATTTGTTGGTTAACTCTTTGAGCCCGGCTAGAGAGAGAATTCAAGCGCCTCAAAACTGGAATGAATTTTCATTCATGAAATCAGAATGAAATCCTTCATTTCTCTACAGAAATTACAGGAGAACGACACCCTCGGTTGCGCAATCAATTGTCAACAAGAAAAGGAACTAATTTTCTCTCTTAAAATTCACCCAGGCACCCGAATTCGCCTGAGTCCGGCCTGTGTCGAATACGGCGGTTTGAGGCGGAATAGGTTTCATAGGGTTAAAATTGCAAGTAAATACAAAAAACAAGTATTTAAATACTCAAATATAGCTATATATGAAACAATAGTTTAGTTAAATAAGGTTTTCCTTAAGCCTAAGCAAAAATTTAACTTTTACTCTCACATATGAGTTGCGCATAAACGTGTTACCATTTGTACTACGCCTGACCGAAGGTTAAGGCAGAAACATATTCTTATTTTCAGAAGATCTTAATCCAGGAGGACGCGCTGGGGTCATTTTATGACCCCAACCCTTGGAAAACTCAGATTCCTAGAAAACTAGACACATGTTCATTCCTTTCTTATCAGTAGCTGAGTTAGTCACCCCCTCTACCTAATCTGAGTATTTAAAAAGTTTTTCCGGAAGTTACTGGGATTATTAAATGACCCCGCGAGTCATTCCCTTTGTTCCACAGACTAGTTATTTCACGTAGCTGATACGGTCAGCTTGTTTTTTTCTTTTCGAATTGAAGAATTTAACTGTTTCTCACAATGCGGACTCCATACGAAAAAGAAACGGAGCGTTTACGTAAACTTCTTGCTGAATTTGAAACTGATGAAGATCCAGACTTTGACGATGAAGACAATGGGCCTGAGGATGTTTTCGAAGATATTTTTTCATATCATGAAAGTTTCAGCGAACATAATACGGAGAGGACGGAGATTCTGGAAATGAAGATGTGAATAACTTGGAATTGTTTCCATCAAAACAGGGCTTTGAATGTAAAAAAAGAATTAGGCAAAATATTCGTTATCATAATATTGTGTCGCGCTTATCTGGAACAGAAGGACCATCGTTTTTCATTAACGATAACATGATACATTTAATTGTACAGTGAACAAATATTTTTATTGAGAAATGCACACCAAACTTTTCACATGAGGGAGATGTGCGAAAAATGAACTTCTAGAAATCCTGCGATATTAGGGGATAATAATGGAGTAGAATTAATTTGTGTTAAGCACTGTATTCTTAATGTCTAAAAGCCAAAAGCGTTATTTTTCCAACTAAAAACATACTGATTTTAACAGCGTAGGTTTGAATTTTCATTTGGGATCAATCTATGACCCCCGCGGGTCTTAGCGTTCGCTAAGAAAGCGCATGTTAAGTATGGAAATAGAGTCCATTGAATATGATGAGCCTTACCATTAATATCATGAACCGTTTAGAAAACCTATCCTGCCCTCAGAGACCTGGGAGACATTACAGATATTGAGAATTCTACATTTTGTTTAGACAACCATCTAAAATTGGTGTGCTGCTTCAGATAAATCTAGAATCTTTAAAGCTGGACATTATATTACAGGAAGAATATACAAAGAGAATAGTTCTGCCAATTAGTAAAGCGGAAATATTTCTATCTTTTCTAGATAGGCTTAAATGAAATTGATTAATCTTTGTTACACGATATGATATCACAATCGATCATTGAATTTTACTAGAAGTTATCGACTACGTTCAAAATGGGAATAAATCATGATTACTGAGAATCAACCAAATAATTTGGAACAAAATTATTTGAAACTGAGTAATCAGCTGCTTAGTTTGGTTTTCAGAATTATCATCGTTTCAGAATCATTTATCTACAAGTTTGGAAGTGTTCAAGGTATTGAAAATGGCTAAATTGATAAAAGATTTATCCTCATATTCTGATTCTTAGTAATGCAGTATTAAGTTCTGGATGTATGGCAATGGGAATCAATATGTTTTTTAGGAATCCAAGATTTAAGTAAGTGTTTAATAATGAAAAATATCTAAATGTCGGAAAAAGATCACTGTTGCACCAAGGCGGAGTGTCACAAGTTGTGGATAAGACAACAAAAAAGGTTATATTGTGTATACTGAGATTAAAAGGGATCCGTTCTTCATATGCTTCTGAAAGCTGAACTAACCATTTATTTTGATATCTGCTATCACAAAAAAGACAAAAAATTGCGTAGAAGCAACAATTAAAAGATTAGAAGAATTAAAAGAAATATCTTTGTATTTCATTTGAGTTAATATTTGAAGAGCCCGATGGCGAAGTTTTGATACAATTTATATATTTTTATGATTTTGTGTATTTTCTGTGTTCAACTTTTTATTTTCTAGCACATGTTTTTATTTACTCGTTGTGGCTTTTGTTCTTTGTGTGTTTGTTGTTTATAGCACTCTGTAAATGGAGTTTTCTCTGCAGTGAGCTTTTTTAAATAAATAAATAAATATACATACGTATATAGAACTACATTTTGCATTATTAGCATTTACAGACACTTGGTATGTTGCTCTCTTTAAAGCAAATGAAAATTTTTGTTTCACTAATACGTGACTCCCTCAGGCTTTACTTTGGAATACTTTAAGCCGCGACACCTTATATTTAAACTCCTTACCATGTTGTAATAACAACAATAATTCAAATGCAAAATGCCAAAGATTACAAACAAACAAAATAATTTGCGTTTCCAGAACTGCCATTTTTCTCGCTGCACCTCCTTGGATTATTTCGAATAACCGAATGCTTTTACATTGTTGGGTATAACTAATTAAATTTCCTTTCTTAAATTCCAAGAACGAGGGAAAAAAGTAACAGTTTCGCAGTAATTTTAAATCAAGAGAGAGTGATGTAGGAGAAATTAATAGCTGAGGGGAGCGAAGCACAACCATTAGCCGTGTAATCTAATTTGCAAAATTACGAGGCTTCGTTGAAGTACATAAACGTCAACCTATCGAGACACAGACGAAAGAAGCAGCCAAAACCACGAGCGAGTTTTCTATCCTAATTTATGTTCAAAGATCAGCTCCTATTAATCTTCCGAGCTCTTTGCGTTTGACGTTTACCCTCTCATTTTGTATGCATGTCATGAAGCTTTTACAGAGAGTATCTCTAACTATTAAGCTGGAACTTTTCTGCATTCGACACTTAAAACCATTGTTTCTCCGGATGGAGTCCTTTTTGAATGTTTGAAAGAAATGCATATTTGTTGCCATATCTTCTTTGAAAAAACAGGGTTCGTGGTTGAGATTAATTAGAAGGTTTGTTGGTGAAAACGACGGTCGACCGATAGTTAGTTTACATATAATTATAAAGGAAACGAGCAGGAGGAAAACAAATGGAGAAATATATAAAGACAAAGAGCGAGAGAGCTTATTAATAATATCTAGAGAAATTATTGCTAATTTTTTAAATATCGTTTTCATTTGAATGTCTATAATTGAATAGATTAACACTTTAAAAATTTGAAATTATCCACTGCATATGAAGTAAGAAATTATCCAGAAAATGTTGGTATATTTATTGTCATACAAGTATTTAAAATTTATTTGAAGAAAATATATCAATGAATGAGCTCTTCGACATTATTTTTCTAAACCAAAGGGTAAAAGTTTTATATAATATGGTACTTAAAATAAATGAAAACGGATCTGAACCGCTACAAATTAGACAAGAAATAATTATCTTACCAGAAAATTCATTTATTTCATTTCAGTTTCAGTTTCTTTTTCTTTATTTATAGTAAAATTATTTTCCCGAAAGCAATATAAATGTTAAAATTTATGGAAATGCAAAAAAGCATTACAAAAATAACTAAAATATAATATTCTTTTATTTGGATTTTTTTCGAGATAGATACAAATTGCTTCACTTCGATAACGTAGAAACTTAAAAAACTAATTATCTTAGTGGGAAAAATATGTAATACATGAGGAACATTTAGATAAATAGGGTTTGCTATATATTAGAGTGCATGAAAATTACTATAATACTGTAATATTCGGTACAGAGTTCGTTGCGCTCTATTTAAAAACCACAATACATTACTTGGTAGTGAAATTCCCAATAAGAAAGGTATATTTAAAAAATTTGCAGCCATTAAGCTAGAGGAATGCAAATTCTCCATTACAAGACAATTTGTTTAAAAAATTGTGTACCAACTATATCAAGAAACGAATTCTTCAATGCGACTCAGATATTACGCCGGAACTGTTGTTATTCATTTATCATGAAGGTTGGAAATTTAAATTAGTTTTGATAAACATTTTGATCCCCAAAACATTTTAACATAATACGTTAAGCCATAAGCCATTTAGTAAAATTTAAATGTTTGATGACAAAGAAATATACCTTGAGTGTAGTTCACCCTAATAAAAAGTATTTTGTTTAACTTTTCGTTTATTATAAATTTATTTTCCAAGAACAAAAGCAGATGCAATTATATTGAGAAATGAATCAATTTTTGGTAAAATAATGTAATATTGTTTCATTTATACCAAGAAATTTGTTTTACTTATATTTCTTGAAAAATATGACAGAAACTGCATTTTTGATTATATTATTGAAGATTAGACATGCTGCTAATTATTTTTATTACGAATGTAAGATATATTTAATGACTCACTGGAGGATGCATTATTGTACAGTTATGCTTGGAGATTTCTTTCAGTGAACACTGAACATTCACTTGAAATTTCATCCGAGACATGTCTCAAGATATTTGACAATCTCTGTTCTAGTCGGGTGGCAATTAGACAAAGTGAGGGAAGAGTCCGTCTTTCGGTCATACTAGCTATGTGACCCGGCGTTGCACGGGCTATCTCGAATAATGCGTCATTCCTTGACGGATAGAAAAAGTGAGATCATGTGACACATGCCCAACATTCTCTCCTAAATAAATAAGGAGAAAAGAGAGGGTTCAATCATTCCGTCCGCGTAAAGGCTTCAAAATATACTTTTAAAAAATCGCAAAAATAATCTTTATTTTGTAAAATTACGATTACGGAATTATTTTTTGTCTGACTTTAGTATGGAAGGAATGAGATAACCCAGCATTGATCGGAATCCGTATTTTTTCATATGCCCGCCTCCAGTTTATATACACATGAAGCAAGATGCACTGAGTACATGAAATCTAAAAGTGAAACCTCATAGAAAACAATAGTTTTAGTAAAAACCCTATATGAGCGATTTAATTTTCCCTGTTTCTTTATATCAATTACCAAAACCCACACAAAACTCTATCCACATTGACTTGTTGCATTGTTCAGGTTTCCATATTGCAACAATACATTTTTTTTATTTCTGTCAGCGTCACTTTTTTATTGTTGTTGTAACAATGTTCTTTAAAGTAAACGACTTCAACAATAAAATAAATTTTGAATTGCGCTGTAACAATGAAAAGTATTGTTATAAAGTATCCGAAACAATGACAAGTATTGTTGTAAATTAGTTTTTAATTAATATCTTTTTCACTAATTAAAATTTCGATAGTTAAATGGCCGAAATGGATTCCTTGAATTATTCCCCATCTTTTGGTACTCTCCGCGCGCTTCTCCGTTCGGCGGTTCGTGAGAAGATAGAAGGACATACATACATACATACGTTTGTTTACCTTCGAATTTTAATAGGATAGATACTTTTGTGGCGAATAAGGTCTATTCAATGGACCAATATGCAGTGAGAAAAATGGGGTTTTCCCGTAACGAGAGGGATGAACAAGGGACAATACAGAGTTCGCTGTGAGAAAAGATGAATGTTTACTTTACTTGAGATGTGGTCTCTGGTATGAAAAAAGAAAATGATATTTTTTTTTTATTCCTGATAAAATATTTTGATAAATTAATTACTAGTCAGAAGCATCGACCACCAACTAGAATTTTCTGAAGATTAGATATCCATTTGATGTGCTTTAAAATCATATGCTTTCCAATTAAAGCATTATTGCTTCATATCTGAAGAAAATAAGTCCGGCAGTGACTCGCCAGTCCGTATAATGAAAATTATTCCTTTCATTTTCGAAATTTTTCATAAAATGTCTTTGTCGTCTGAGTACATATATAAAGAATGAATTTTTCTTGAAAAAATCTGTTAACACATTTCCACACGGACCAGGAAGCTATAATTACCACGCTTATTTAGTAAATAAGCAGGCTGATATCAATCTCTATTAATAATAAAAAAGAATGCGTGTGTATCGGTCCTCTAGAGGGCAGACCGCTGGACTTGGATCGATGACATTCGGCACAAACATACTTTGGAGGGTGGGAATGAATACCTCAGAGCTCGTTTTTAAGAAATTTTAATTAATTAAAAATTAAGCGAAATATTGGCGTTTTTCTTTAATAACTTCCGAAAACATTACAGCACAAAAATCTTTTTTCCACCATCTGAAAGTGCAAATAACTACCTTCTCAATGATATCAATTAAGATGCCGTACAATGAGTTTACTAATTTTAATAACCTTTCAAAAATATTTTTTGGTATAATTTACATACATAATTTTCATTGTTGCAACGCAACTCAAACCGTTTTCATTGTTTAAACAACTATTTAATTGCATATTTCTCTTTCATTGTTGTAATCCGAGATAATATTCTAATGCATTTTGCTTTCATATTTTATTTCAGCTCTCCGAGGTATTGCTTTGCTTGCATTAAGAAATATATCCAGTAAGCTGAATGGTTATGGTTGCTATGTTTTCATTCTTTTCTCAGCATATTTTAATCCAGCTAACATGCCTCTGGCCATAAAATGTGCTGCATCATTTTACTATTATTATTATTTTTTTAAATGCATATTTTACCAGAGGATATAAAAAAGTGGAGACAGTGCTGACAACACAGAATTAGAGGTTACATGACATCGTCAGTTATTTGACTCCATTAGGAAGAGATTTATGTAGACCATGAACAGAAGAGGTCCAAGGTCAATAATAGAATATGGGTTAAATATCTACCACAATCTGAAGTTTAAAATTACGTTAAGAGAACCATGAATATAAAATGACGCAAGATTCAAGAAACCTTATTCAAGGCGAACAAGCCGTCGCCAAAGGCAGCTAGTGTTATAATAATGTAAAAGTTCAAAATGATTACTGGGTCTATTTTTGCATGAAAATTATTTAATATCAGTTTTAAAAAAATAGGAAAACAAAAATGTTTGCATATATAATAAATTTAGAAAGCTGAATTTTTTTAAACCAAAGCCAGGACGCTATATACGAGCAAGAATAGCATTGCCGATACAGACTGCCAAACAAAACAATGCATCTATAAAATATCTATCACCAATGTAAAGGCAGGTAAAACGAATAACTTCTTTTTTAGATTTTGTAACTAGAATGTATTCTTGGAATTTAGGTTCGTAACTGTCGGTACATAAGGAAGATGTCAATAATAAGCGAGAAGGAAAGGGAAGGCAAGTGAAAAGCAGCAAACGCTTTAATGATACATCCTTTTAGAATAGGTACTCGAAAGTCCGCCGACCACAATAACTTAAAATCCACCGCATGGATTGACGTACGTTAGCAATGATCTCGGACATTTCGCCCACATATACTTGTTCAATAGAAATTCGCAGTTCAGATGCTGTGTTTTCTTCTGACTTAATGCAGCTTTCATAGACCATATTCTTGATGTGACTCTAGCAGAAGGAATCAATTCATGGCGTATCTGATGGTCATTGTGTGTAGAGAGCAAGCCTTTGCCATTCCATCTCGAGGGAGGATATTAACTTAGAGGTAGGATATGTTATATCATTTGTAGGGTTACCGGTGAAGAAATATATTGTTCAATTGTACCCATTTGTGCCCACCATTGCCTCCATTTGTGTCCAAACAAACGGACGATAATCTAAAATATGTCCAAGCAATATATCTTGTAAAATGATGTAGCATGAGGCCTTTCAAACCACTAGGCAGAATATACGATCTTACTAAGTATTTGTGAAATAACCCAAAATTTAAACAATACTCTTTCTTGGTAGGAATATAATCCCTATACGAATTATAATGTTCCCAAAATAGAGAATCTCCGGACATAAACATGTTTACTCCGGTAAATCTGGCCTCATTATCCAAACTCAAAGTAGCATTTATGCTCTCAGATTTCATTACAAAATATGTCTATTTCTGCCTCGTCTATCTCCCATTATTATTTCGCAACTATTGTAGAATCGCTGAGTGTAACATCTTTTAAGGTACTACTAGTTGCTTAGCAACAAAGACATGTTTTCCCATATAAAACGGTATAAATAAATAAATAAATCATAAGTTTTTTACTGGTTTAAAAGAAAAATGTTTTAACATTTCAACATATTATTGGCAGTCTATTTCCAGTTTCGCTGGCATGCTAGCATATTTTAAAGTTCTTAGTAATCAAAGAAGCAATAGACTTTATGCCGTGATGCGCCTAATATTGTAACATAAAAGATAATAATTCTTTAAAATAAGGCGTGCGTTCAAGGTTTAATCAAAGCAGTGTTTGTAAAATTAAAGATATATTTGAAATCGGCAATATATACATCTCCAATCAACTGAAAAATGGAAATATATTTTTCATGATACTAAGAAATTGTTATGGTTATATAATAAAATAAGATGGAAATTCATTCAAAATTTATATTTGTCATATTAGGTGAGAAACCCAACAGAATTTTGCTTAGTGTCAACGTTGAAATTCTTATTTATTTTTCTTTTTTGGAAATTCTGAACGAAATTTATGTAAATGTATGTTAACTATATAAAAGAAAAACGTCTAGCGCTCCTTCTGGGTTCATTTCCTTTTATTTTTGGGTGATTTAAAAAAATAAATTTAATTCTTTATTCAATAATATTAGTCGCAATCTCGCCATTCATTGATTAGTATTTTTAAATTTTAAGTTAATTAACTTTTCTTCCGTAATTCTAGTAACTGACTGTTTTTCATTTTCCACCTTTTCTGTATGAATCAATTCATATTTTTCATATTTTGTACTTAGTTCGCAACTGAAAGCAGCATCATTTGTTTCATTTTTTCGTATTGTAATAAAATTCTTTATAAAATTCATTCATAGATTTCGGAAATTTGGGGAGAAAGCGACATGAATTGGACTCTCCCAAACTGGGTGGTCATTTACCCCACCCCTGCTTATAACCTTCCATTAAGGCGCAGGTAAACGAGCTGTGGTTGGCGAGGTTAATTGAACTCGAGAACCAACTTTATAAATAAGCATCCCCAAATATTCCTTTATTATCATAACTAGCAATTCACTGATCAGAATACTCAAGTCAGTGCACACTTTTTTATCGCCGAATGTGCGATGCGGAGAGGAACAGCTCTTTCTATATGCCCTGAAAGACTTTTCTTATGCCATACAGATTCTTGTTTAGATGTTTTCGAGAAGAGTTGTTTCGAAGTGAGCTATCTATTTATGGACTTATTAGGAGAAATGCCTATTTATTTACCAGTTTATCTGTTCTTACACTCTCTTATTTAACTTTATATTTCCCTGTTTCTGATTGTGGAATTTTGTAATTGATTTTTAATTTTCGCTCACTTCTTAAGATTCTAGGGTTTTAGAATTTTGTAACTGCGCATTTTTGAAAAATATTAACTATTTTAATATTTTCTGAACTTAATTATGAGTTAATCGTTTAATTAAATTGAAATTTGCTTCCATGCAATTGGCGTCACCTGTTAGAGAATTTGTGATAAATTAATTTCAGCATTCCATATTATTTGGAATAATAAATCCTAAATTTAGAACCAAAAGATTCAAAATAGTTAAAATAAATAAATTCTACTTTTATTTTTCGAATTAATTCTACATAATCCTTTCTCTTCTTTCTATCAAAAATCATATTTGTTCTTAAAATAAACTAATTTATTTTGATCCATGGAATGATTTACACTTAAGTGACTTAATCAATTTGTTCTTGCATCATCTGTGCATTTAATTATCAAAGTAATATCATCATATTATACGTAGATAATAAATCATATAGAGATATAATAAATTTATAAGAATATATAGAATTCGTGAAGCTTTTAGATATTCTGTGGACTTTCAGTCGAATACAAACGCCATCTTTTTTCTAAGGCAAACGATGCCATCTGATTAGATGGTACAGAAAGAAAAAGAGTTAACTTTCTGTAGCTGGGAAATTTTTATATAACATTCAATTATTAAAAGAATGTAATTCCCTAGGTCTTCAGTTAATTTAGTGTAAAACTATTTGTAGTCGTTCAGAAGAAAGTAAGTACTTTCCTTGATTTCTATTTATTTTAAAGGTTGAACTCCTTTTTAAAATAAAAATCAATGTTTAACAAGTAACAAAAATTAGAAATCGAAAATGATTTAAAAAGTTCAGGAATATACGAAAAAGAAAATTATTACGTAATTTTCGCCTCATTCGTTTGGAAAAAAAATCCTGGAATTCTGTAAGGAATAAAATTAGTCTTCTTAAAAGATATCAAAAGTAATTGATAAGGAAATAGTTCAGTTAACGAAGGAAAAAATAGAAAAATAAAATGGTGTAGTTTTGAAATTTGGCACAGTTATTGGGGGTAGTGCCCTAAACGACATACTAAAAGTTTACGCCTGTGGGAGGTGCGCAGGGGTACAGGGTGTTTAGAGGAGGAACGTTCTCAGTTTTTCTTAAATGTCTCGAAAATTATAGATTTTATAAAAAAACACTCAAAAACAAAATTAAACTACATGAAATTTCCAAAAAAAAAAGTCCTATATTGTTTTTGTAGCATCAATAGTTTAGAAGGTACAGGGGATTTAAAAGTTAACATCTCTAAAATTCCTTATAGTATTGGTAAAATCAATTAAAAATGCTAAATCAACAACCCTCATGAAAACCTCATGCCTATATAATAATTATACAATGGTAGTATTGTATGCGGGGAATAACAAACCCATTTGATGAACGATGGAGAACTTCAGCATTTTTTAAAAACGCGTGAAAGCAATCCGTAACTTTAGAAAAAATCATTCTAATATCAAATATGCAAGTGAAATTTTACGTAAAAATTTATTTCAATATTAAGGACGAAAGATGCACCGAAACAGCAGGAATGATGATTTAATCCGAAACGCACTCTCATTTTGACGTCATAGTTGCCTTCCTTCGCATACTTCTCTTTCGCTACTTTTGTGCCCTGCTTTGAATTAAGGCGTTTGTACCAGCTAAAATTTTAAAAGTGAAGTTATTGGCTTTTCTACTATTCAAAGTTCAATCTCACAATGTATATTGGTTTTGTATAAGGTAAATCGGATAATTTGTCAAGGATTGATTTTATAGTGATGGCAATGTATTTCAAGAAAAATTCCGAATTTATGATGGCTGAGATACGAAGAATAAAAGCACAACGGTAAGATTTCTCCCTTTTCTGTCTTATAATCCTCCTCAATGAAAAGACGTAAATCAAAAAATAAAATAAAATATTGAATTTAGCTAAAAAAAAAAAACATGTCTTAACTCAGAATCCAAACAGTATCCCATGGTTTGTGTACTAATTTTAGACAGACAGAATGCTTAAAATTGAAAAAAAGCATGAAAAACAGAACCGATGAAACAAAATTAATTCTAGCTTAACTTCTTTTTAATGTTAACCGAATTCGAAATAAAAGAAAAGAAAGGAAATCTTTAAACTCTCATAAAAAAAATCCACTAAAAATGAAGAAATAATTTAAGCCTGGTAATGCTATTAAATCATCACTATCCCTGTGTGGATGAATCAGCACAAATAGGAAAAAACAGGAAGCCGCTAATGTATGTGTCATGCGCTTAACATTTCATGTGAAAAAATAAAAATAAACTTTTAAAAAATTAAACAAAACCGTTTTTTGAAAAGTATAAAATAATTTTCTTTTTAAAATCGGTGCCAAAATAGAAACAATATTAAATCTATTTATAAACCTCAATAAACAATAGAACCTTAAAACTACACGTGGTTACAACGCAATATTTCAATACCAGCTCATACAGGTACTTATGCGTTTAACCTCATCTTAAACTTACATCAAAAACAGAACAAATATGAAATTCAAGGCTCGTAATTTTAAATTACTAGTTTATGCTAATTAATATAAAATCTGGTAAAAATAACTTATATAAAGAAATTTAATAAAAAATTAAAAATAATAAAACTGTAACAACTTTCGTAAATTGCAAAAAGAAGAAAGGAAAAGTTACGAACAAAGTATCTGTAAAGTAGTAAGCCTTCTTTACTGCAAAGTAAGCTTTCTTCATTATGTTAGTTAATTTTTGAATTATACAAAAAAACTATGTAAATTTCTAATAATAATCAAACCAGAACAAATGTGACTGATCTAGGAATTTATGTGCTGTAATCTACAAACTCGAGATGCACGATGAGATAAATTTATCCCACCTTTTCACAACTATAATAATTGATGAGCAAACTAACTTTTTGAAGACTAATTTTGATTTTAATACATTCATTGAATATAAAGGATTTATTTTGCATCAAAAATTAATTGTGCGAATTATCTTGTTGAACTACAAATGAAAACGAATTTTATTTTCAAAAAAGTCGTGAATTCTAACTAATTTTTAAGATATTATTATTAATTTTCAATAGTACTGTATTTTTTTAAATATAAGAAACATTCGAATATGCATTGAAAAACAGTTATGCAATAAAATAGCAAGAGCAAGTTTTTTAAAAAAAAGAATCTTAAAGAAGGCGGGATCTTCTATATTTTGATACCTCAAAGGGTAAAAAAATAAATTCCATGTAATCAAACGGGAAAAAACTAATTAAATTTAACTATTTGCTTTAAAATGTCTCTTTTTGGCTCTGCTACCCTCACCTTATACTTCTTTTAAAAACAAAACAAAGATATTGAACTCTGAATTTACTGTGCTTCATGATAAACAATTTTAATAGATATAATATAGATTAATAACTCACATCAAAATGATCTCCACAGACATGACGAATGCTGCTTGCTGATAATTCCGGATAAAGCCTGGGATTTCTCTTCACCGCTTTACACCACTTTTTGCGAATAACGTAATTTCTTGGCACATCGATAAACAATTTATCGGGTGCCGTTGCAGTTATATTACTACATTTAGGAACAATACAATACTTGTATCTTGCCGACATTATTTTATCTGTTGCTATAGTCGAAAAATATAGAAAAAGAAGAGAATATAGAGAGCGAACGGGAAGGAAGCATGTGTCTCCCCTGTCTGGCAACTGTGACGTCAAACCCGTTTCGCTCCAAAATTGATCGTTTTTCTCGCGAATTCTGAGAGGCGAATTTTGATAGCAAATTTAAGAAAAAACAAACTGTCTAGAACTTTTTTAATGTTATTGTTCGTTTCGAAGCATTTTAAATCGATTTTTAAAAAATGCTGAAGATCCCCATTATTCTTTCTTCCTCTCCTCATAACCGTTCCCCTTCACAAGTTTCCTTCTACTCGTAGTCCAGTCAACGAATTGTTAATTTAAAAGACGGTGTAGTTTTGAAATTAGGCACAGTTGTCGGAGAGAGTGCCCTAAACGACATACTAAAAGTTCCCTCTGGTGGAGGGTGCGTATGGGTACCGGGTGGTTGAAATGTGTAATTTCTCAGTTTTTCTTAAATATCTAGAAAACTATGGATCCTAGCGAAAAACATTTAAGTGTAAAAATAAACTAAATTAAATTTCCTACAAAACTAGTGCTAATTTTTTTGTAAAATGAAATTTTAGAAGATACAGGAGGGTTTAAAAGTAAATATTTCAAAAATTCCTTATTGTAATGCTAAAGTCAATTAAAAGTGCTGAAGCAACAACCCTCAGAAAGACCTCATGACTATACGATAATTATACGAGGGTAGTATTATATATTTAGAGAGCAGTGCCGGTATCAGGAAGGGGGGCGAAAAACCTATTTAATGAATAGTCGTGCTCGTTTCACGTCCATTCCACACACCTAGATCCCTTCTACTCAGTCTTTTGGTTCTTTTAACGCTCCAAATGACTGTATTTAGACAGCATAATTTGAATCTACATATCTATGCCGAGTTTAACTTAAAATCTTGGAACCAGTCTATCACAGTTCGACAGAAACATTTTCTTGCCATTGAATAAATAAGACCAGGATGTTTGTTCAATTACTAACACAGAAAATGGCCTGTTAAAGGAACTGAAACGAGAGTCGCTGCAGGGGATGCTGATACTTATATTGTGAGATCTGGATTAGAGAAAACAACTTTTCATCCCAAGGGAAAGACTAGTAGTCTCCAAGTCTTCTAGTCGTGTTACTGATTGCTATGGCACCAACAGAAAGTGAAATTTATTTTATGAAGCCTGGCAAGGGAAAAGTCGAAGCTAAATTATTTTTTACAAGAAAGCTGCAGAAATAACATTCTTTTGTCCAAACCATCCTCCTTCTCCTTACATCCAGTGGCTGCAACATTACACCAGATATTTATAGAAAAAGCAAAGCACTATAGTTGCATTGTTCAAAAATCAACTAGGCCAGATAAAAACATTGCTGACATCTTTTATATCCCTTCATCAATATCAAATGCTATCTCACAAGCCGGTGAGTAGATGTTCCTAGTACAAAGCCGTTGCTGATGAACATAATTTGAATAATCGTAGCTATGTAGCATTTCTCTAATCATCAACCAAGATCAAAGCTGATTTTTCCTCAATTCCTCGAACCAAAGGAGTGGTGGAGAAACACGTTTAGCAATGTGTTTCTGCTTTGGCACCTTTAATGGTACCTGTACCAAAGGTGCACCTCTAGAAGAAGAGGAGTCGTTCGAACTCTATCATATACTAGAAAAACATGGTGAAATTTAATTACGAGCAGTGTAAAAATGGGTTATGCATATTTTTATGTATGTATATATATAATATTATGTTTTAGAAATATCTAATATGTTATAGATATATTGTAATAGATGGCAGTTATTTTGAAATATATACTTTCTTTCATAAAAATAAAACTAAAATTTTCAAGCACTTATTGTAATTATGTACTTTTTCAAACTGCTATAATATTTTAAACTATTCATCCTAAGAACAATGTGTAGATTATTTTTGTAGGAAATTTAATTTAGTTTAATTTTAGACTTAAGTGTTTTTCTCTAGGATCCATAGATTTCGAGATATTTAAGAAAAACTGACAAATACCCCCTTTCAACCCCCTTGTACCCCCTGATAACCCTCCATCAGCGGAGACTTTTAGTATGTCGTTTAGGGCACTCTCGTCGAAAACTGTTTCAAATTTCAAAACTACACCATTTTTCAAAGTTTAAAATTCGTTGACTAGATTACGAGTAGGAGGAAACTTGTGAAGGGAAACGGATGAGGGGAGGAAAGGAATATAATTGTTCATCAAATGGGCTTATTACCCCCCCCCACTCTGACACATGCAATACTACCCTTATATAATTATTATATTGACATGATGCTTAAATGTGGGCTGTTGATTTAGCACTTTTAATCGATTTTACCATTACAATAAGGAATTTTAAAAAAAATAACTTTTAAATCCCTCCGTATCTTCTGAATTATTGACTTTAGAAAACAATATAAGACTTTTTTGTACCCCTGCGCACCTCCCACAGGCGGGAACTTTTAGTATGTCATTTAGGGCACTATCCCAATAACTGTGCCAAATTTCAAAACTACACCATTTTATTTTTCTATTTTTCCTTCGTTGACTGGATTAATAGGTCAGGAGATATGCTGTAGAAGAAAAAAGTCATGTTACTGATCATAAGAGAAAAAATGATTCAGAAAGAATGTTGAAACAAAAAAAAAATGATTCCTAGAGTGGAATACCATTTTTGTACTATTAAAGAAGAAAATTATTAGCCCCTGCTCCAAAACGAAGAAATATGTTAATTGATTTGATTCTGCATGAATAAGTAGTATATTTTTCGTTTGATAAATAAGACACGAGATTTACTTTTCACTTTTCAAAAAAATATGAAATGCTTTTTTAAACTACTTACAAATAACTCCATGTCAAAAACATTTTCGTAATACTTTTATCATATCTCCCAAACCACACCATATAAGTATTTTATATACGTTAGCCTCCAAATTTTCCCATTGATATAAAATACATAATATATTTATGACTTGTGTATGTGAAGTTTTTGTGGACTTTTAATATTTCTGCCTTTTCTAAGATCTCTTTTTTAATGCTTCTTTTCGAATTGATGAATGTTTCTTGAAAGTTTTTATAATTTCGAAATAATTGTTTTATTTTAAACTTTCAAAGTTAGGAATGAATATATTTTTCTAATAATTATGATCTTAGCTTTACAGCGTCAATCAATTACCTGTCTAAATTTAACCAAGAAATCATTAAAATAATCTGAAATCTAACATAAATAGTAAACTGAAAATTTGCATTTTAATGAATATTATTCTTACTTGTTTAAAGTCCTTATAAAGAGCCCTGTCATGTAGAGGTATTAGTTGTGTTTTAAAAGTAATCATTCTATGTAACTAATTCTTCCTTTGAAAGCGCAGCAAAATTGTGGTTAAATTTGTTTTGGCAAAATTAATCGTCATTTTTATATCAAAATCAATTAACAAAAGAATTCCTCGAATTTTTAAACAGTCCTTAAACAGATTTAATTAGCATGTACTCTTTATTTTATGTGATTGGTTATCAGTATTCTTGAAATACAGTTACACCTTATCAAATATTTTTCTTTGCTTAAAAATGAAGAAGGTTTATTTAAAATATTTTTTAAAATGAGAATTAATGTGTTTATAAAGAAAAGCATGTTACAAATAAGGGTGTTTAATTATCTTTATCTACCTGCAATGCTTTGTTTTATAAATATTTCAAAACTTTTGATTAGATGAAGATTAAATGAGGTTACCAGAATACGTAATTTAAAATAATAAATCCTATAATTAAATAATTTATTGTGTCGTATCTACTAAACAACGCATTAAAATATAACATGTGCTAACCTATAAGAAAGGGTTTCGTGCGAAACATATTTTCATAATTTTGCATGTCTATACATATTTCAAATCGCATAACTGAATTATTAATTACTATGAAATGCTCCGTTTCAAATTTTTCAAGTTTTCAATTATAAGTATATATACTCAGAAGAGATACTTTAAATTAAATGTTTTGTATGATTCCTTCATTCATTTCTAGCAAAATGATTGTAGTCAGTTCAGAAAAGCAATTTGTGGTTTTCTTTATTTAAAAAAATCTTCCGTTACAGTTTATAAATGCCTGGTTGGGAAAACCTATTGCTTCACATTTTATAAAAAGAATGCATTTTCTGATGCAATAAATTTTCCTCTCAGTTTAAAAACTACCCAAGTATAAATGATTGAATATAAGATAAACCTAATAGGATGAAGAATTAGTACTTGGAAATAAGAGGTTTATATAATATAAGCATCTGTTGCATTCATTCCTTTCAATAAATTTAAAATACTACATACATAATTGCATAAATCAAAAATATAAAAATAAAGAGAGATATACAAAAGTCTTAAACAACTTTAACTCTTTCAATGTTGAAAAGCCCAAGCACTTATTCAACCGAAGACCGACGGGCGCCCCCAGTGCCCATTTATTTCTGAGAGATTTCAATCTCCCCCCTTCAGTTAATTGTAATTAATTGATTATTTGAGGTGTGTAGCTTAAAAATCAATGGTTCGAAAATGAGTGAAGAAGGATACCGTTTCACACATAGACAGGATGGTAGTGAAACGAGACTGTTTTCTGTCTAGATACCAGAATTAATTTCTTACTTATTTTCTATTTAACCCTCAGATGTGGAAGCCCCAGCTATAGAGACATAAGAGCAACGGGTTTTATTTAAGAACAGTGCTCCAGTCCTGGAACCACAATTTTGGTAATATTAAGCAACACTTCTGTTGAACATGTACTGTCATACTATCAATGCCGTTGCTCCACTCAGTGCCTTTTTCTATACAACGAATCGCTCCGTCAACTGCATTATCATATAAGGATTATAATTTTATTTATATCAGCATTCACTTAATTTTATAACAAAAAATTCAATTTAATTTTCATTCTTTCTGTAGAGCTATCATCTTTCTATCTTCATTCGTATCCAAACTATTGATTTTTAAATTTGTTCAAGATTTCTGAATCATCCTACATAACCCTTTTAATAACTCGGTTCTTTTATATTCTAATATTTGGTGCATTTCGGTAATCTCACTTGTGTTCAATAGAAACAGCATAAAAAGTAATGAAAACAGGTTAATGAATTTCTGTTTCCATTAGTAGTTTCTGAAATAACAGCATTAGCTCGAATTCAGAAAATGTAAGCTGCGCTGATGTTTTGAAATCTGTCATTGCCAATGGCTTTGTTTTGCGAGCTGTATTTGATTTTCTTTTTTATTTCGCAGAATGTTCTTTCCTCAACGGATCTAAAAGGATGTTGTCAATCGATAAGGCCCATAAATCTCTCACCTTCTAAGTACAAAAATACGAAACGTTAGGATCGTAAATCCTGGCCACAGACTGAAACAAACCCTTTTAATGCCTGTGGCGAGATGTGGAGTTTCTTTTTCAGTTGGTTTATGTCAAAAATCAAAATGCTTTTCTCATTCCTTCGCAACATTTTCGAAATGCTTCTGCTACTACGTGATATAGCAATTTGAAACTAAATCTCTTATCTGTCTTATTTTGGTTCAAAAGACTGTAAAAAAGAGATTATAGACTCTGGAGGATTTGGTTTATTTTGGATGGTCCAAGTGCAGGAAACGAATTATTGTAGCAAACGTCCATTGAATCATATTTGTTTTTATAATTGAAACAATTCTTTCAATACATTTCATTTTTTATTATACAGCAAGGCATAGATTTATGCTCGTTTCTCCTTAAAAGATTTCGAAATTTCTCCCTAAGGGAAATAATTATGTGGTTAATGACAATGATTCAATACTATATTGGATATTTCAACATATGAGGAAATCTGATTTCGAGGAAGTGGAAACCACTTAAGAACATTTTTAAGCGTTTGTGTCTGCACAGGAAAAGTATGTCAAAGATTGAAATATTTTCTTGCATTGATTACTGAATAACTTGCTATTTTTAACATGTTAAAATTAGTAAGAAGGTAAGCATTTATAAGTAGAATAAATTATTAATGTCTTTAAAAATAAAACACATAGTCTTTTTTACACACTGGTTTCAAATGTAAATGAAACTTATTGCATTAATACATGGACAGCAGATTGTTCTTAACCCGAAATGTTGGATTTATAATTAGTTTCTGAAACTTTATTTCTTATGAATAAAACAATAGTATGCTCAGTTGAGGATACATTTCGGTTGCATTTCTTACCAGGGGAAGAATGTAATATGATTCCTTATTTGATAATGAACCACTGTTGATTATTTTCTTTGATCTGTATTTTAGAGTATTTTTTGGATTTATTTTCACTTAATTTTGTGAAAGCGAAATTTAAGAGAGACCCTATCTCGACATTTCGCGACTCAGAATAAAATCCGAATAGGATTACTTACGTCACTTTAAATCGGACATTTTTAAAAGGTTATGAAATCTCAGTAAAAGTGAACTTTTAACTCTCCGCTGAGGGTAGATACATTTTTTACCCATAAATCATATTTTCGCATTCTATTCTAGGAGAACAGACTCGTTCCAAAATATAGACTTGGTTGTAGACCGCCTACACTAAGGAATCATTATACTCAGAAATATTTGAATTGAAAACTAAGCTGGTAAAAGTGGCAATGTAGCGCCTTCGAATTGAGCCACGTTATACTATACATCAAATTTGAATTCAGGTCTCAATAGAATTGATTGTAACTCTTCCTTGTAAATGTAACATAGAAATTTCGATTATTACAAGACATTTTATGCAGTCTTTCATCTAGAGACTGAATAAGTCTTTCATCCAGAGACTAAATAAGTCCTTCATATTGAGACTGAATATTCAATGTAACGAATACTTCAACATATATATCAAATTATTTCGGTGTTTAGAAATAATGAAAGGATTACGATTTTAATGCCAAAACATCAGGCCAAAATTTATGTGCAAGAATGACTCATTTTTGAATTATCATCTGCAAAAAATATTTTAAACCTTACTTTTAAAGAATTGATATCTAGGCTTGCAACATATATTTATATATAAAGTTATTTTTTTACAGGTAGAGTCTATTAGCTTTATTATCAAATAAATGTCAGAAGCTCTTCACGATATATATTGATAAAAATATCTTAGAAAATAACTTTTAAATAATATTATGGTCAAAATGTTGATCAAATCGTTATTTTATAAAAGCATCACAACTCTAAGAATGCCAATAGAATTCTATTATCAAGCACAATGGCAGGCGAAAAAATAATAATACAACTTCTTATTTTTTAAATTTATTATTTCTACAGAAAAGCAATAGAAAATAGGCAATAGAAAAATAGAAAATATCTCTTTTCATAGACTACTACATTTTGGAAATTTAAAATTTTCATTAAATTAGTTAATTTTGTTCAATATTTTGACCGACTCCTTTTGCCTATTTTCAACATGAATCCTATCACAGCCATTCTTACAGGTTTCTGACAAATCCTCTGCATTCTGTTGGAAGTTGTCTGCACCATTCATGATGATTATGATTTAAAATATAAGTCTGAATTATTATCACGTTTGGTTTACATCTATTTATGTTTCAGAGATTTGTAACCTATGTAAAGAAACGTCACCTGTAATCTCATTTCTGATTAACCAATAGAAAATACTTTTATTATTTTATGGCAAGACGTTCGTAAGTAAAAGCAAGACGTAAATTCTATTTCGGATGACAGCTTATATCCAAGTCGTAAATGGGTATCCTAGAGTGTGACTTTTGTGGAATTATATTTATGGAATATTTGATGCTGAAATTTGATACTTTGCGTTACTTCCACGTGTATCGATACGTATTACGAACATATCGAATTTTGTTCCGTATCGAGATCTCCCTCTCTGGTTACTTTGTGCTTTGGATGCTTTGTGTTTTTCAAAGCAACAGACAGAAACGATATCTATTTTTTAAGATATTCGTAGAATAATATACCGGATATATAGAAACAACTGAATTATCTTTTTTAAAATTTTATCGTTAATACTTATTGAATTCCTTAAAAAGAAACTTCATTTTTGAGTGATGAGGATTTAACGGGTGGTTTATTCATTATGTTCTTGAAGTCCATTAACCCTCTTACACCGAGCGACGCGGTCCCGGGCGGTCTAAACAATTTCCTTTCACAGCGGTGAAGGTCGGTCTGAGGCGGTTGGCGTCTTTTGAGGGGATGTGAGGTTCTGATATCGCTTAGGAGATAAGAGCTATATGGGGTCCAATTATCCTTGCCAACCGCATTCCATTTCCGTGTGTCTTAAGGGAAGGTTATAGCAGAGGGTGGGGTGGCGGGGTAAATGACCACCCAGGATGGGCGAGTCCAATTCATGTCACTTCTTGCCAAAAACTCCCGGTTTGAAAGGGGCCAGACGAAAAAAGTTGCCTCGGATTTAAAGAGTAAATAAATAAAGTGTTTATTTTTCATTTTAAGAATCTATTCTTCAGTATCTTTCTTTTTATTTTATATAACTAAACCAAAATATTTTTTTCGTCTTCACATTCCATTATCTGAAGTAAAATTCAGAAAAGATATCCGAGAAATTTTCTTAATCTAGAAGTAACAAACATTATTTTCTTTTATTTAACTTTTATTTTCCATGGCCAAAGGTGTCCAATTTGTGTAGTTTTCCTTTTCGATGCTCTCCACTATTTTATTGTTATTATTTTCGTGTCTTATCAGGATGTTCAAGATTGAAATTAATGAATGTTTTTCTTTTGCAATGTAAAACAAAAGCATTGGCGTGAGATTAAATCCCCAAATAAACAAACATATTTTCTAGAAGTAATGATTCCACTAAGGAAAAAAACAGCGTACCAAGGTTTAATTCCTTTTTGAAATCTTCCGAAGTTCGAAAGAATAATTGTGTCTCTGTTGAACTCAAATAGTCCTTTGACTGTAAAGTGTTATTTTGTAACACATGTTTTTCACTTCTCCAATGTGATTCGGTTTCTTATTAAGGATGAAACGGCAATAAAGTTTACCAAAATTCATTGATATTTTAATATGGTCCATGCTTAATATTAATGACAATTTCTATTCCTGTGAATAAAGTGTTAATAAAAGTAGTGATATTTAGTAATTTCCATAGTAATAATAATAGTAGTAGTAAATTTCCATACTATGAAAGCGTTTTATGAAATATATTTGAAAATTCAATTTTTTTCTAAACCTTGCATTTTTAAATCATCGCTAAGTGTATGTTTAAGAGCTAGATATTGGGGACCTTACTTTAAATGTCTTTATTTCAAAATAATCAAAAATCAGAATACAAAATATCACAATAAAATGAATTTGGAGTACTGAAAGGAAACCTGTGATGAGGTAACTCACTGGAATTTTGATATTTTGCCTTTCATCCTTCACTTTCTGATGATTGATTGACTTCATTTATTTATATACCTTTTCGATTGATATCAGCTGAAAATTTAATCTGATCACGCAAGACTAGTTAACCCATTAACGACCGCACTAACTTTTGTTTGAAAAAATGGAAAAAAATGTTTTTAGACGTATTAGAATCTGATTAAGAACAAAAAGTAACAGGTGAAAAATATATTTATTTATATCGAAGATACAAAATGTTGCGAAAACACAACGTCAGGCGAAACCGATTATTTGTTGGAAACATGAATATCTTTGAAACAATTGCTATGCAAGGGCACATTACATTTGATACAAATATCTGCTGTCATCTGTGAGATCTATTTAAAATTAAAAGAAAAATAGTACGGAAGAAATGTCAATTTAAAAAAAAATTATTAACCCTCTGACTGCTAAGAGTTTTCAAAATCTGAGTACAGTTGTATACAGAGGTTTGCTTACTAATTTATCTGTGGAATGGATTCGTCCACCCCGTTCCTCCATTTCTCCTCACTGCGGGTGGTGGTAGATATGAATGACAGGCCTTTCATCTCTTATCTCTCCCATAAGGATCCCTTTAATGATCACTCGCCCAACTGCCTTTTCCCCCCTTTCGGAACAGCAACCGGCCGAAATCCGCCCCACTAGTATAGAAGTTGCATGGCCGGTTACGGGCGGCTTAGGAGACAAAGTGTTAAAGAAAAAGTTTCAATGAGAGCGAAACCGTTTTTTCTCTTAGAAGCATAGAAGCTTTGTCTAGTGTAATAAAAATATTAATTTTATAAAATCACTTCATAGAAAAAGAAAAAAAATGATTTCACTAATGTTGCGAAAAGGCAATGTCAGTAGTTAATGGGTTAATAACATTTGCCCTTTGCTTTATTATTCTTTGTCGGTTAATAAATAAGTAACTACTATAACAACGATCGAAATAAGCAAAATGTCGTATGGAGATTTCAAAAGAATCAGAAATAAAAATGACACTACTTATTTGAATGAATAACTCTTGAACAAACACATTCCTGAATCTGAGGCTAAGTCATTCTCGAACTTTTCATACGAACATTCTTAACATAGAACTTTTTTAAAAATATGATGAACGAAAGAATAATTAATATTTTTCAATATATGAATTTGCTGGCAGACCAGAGATCATAAAATAGATAAGCATATCAATCAAAAACGGTCTGAGAAAAGGTCTGATGATCACAAAGACAAATAAAATACAGAGTAAATTCTGAGAAAATCTTAGCATTTCTAATTCGCTAAAGAAGTTGAGGAGTGCTTCAAAATAACATAAGTGGCATAATGGTAAACAAAACATTTAAAAATATAGCATAGTTTTGGTTTCGAATCAAACAACTGATTCAGAATAAAAATATTGGAAAGTTCGTTTCCTAGATCCATATGAGAAAAACATATTCTTGTATACAATCAAAATAAGTTCACCAACGGGAATTGATGATTTTAAAAAATAATAGTAAAGCCTAGTGACGGCAATATAAGTTATAATTCCAGGAGATTTTTATTTTAGATTAATATTTTTAGCTAGTAAGTTTCCTTGAGTTTTCCTAAATATGTTATAGACAAGTGGCGTTCCAATCATTGCAAAATGTTGGCTAACACATGACATCTTCCACAGAAATAGAAGAATGAAGTTGTCACTGATATTCTGCCAATAGAATTGATGCGCATTAATGATTGATGATCAGTTCCAGTTCCACAAGCGTCGTAGAATTTGGTCAAGTAGTCCCGCAGAAAGAAATCTCACCGATTAAGATACGGATAGGATGGCTAATTTATACATTTCGGTTGATCTATGAACTATCCATTACGATGTGGTTCGTATAAAAAGTTTTCTCCAAGGAAGAGAAAACCTGACAAGCCTGATTGTCGCAATGCATCACCTATGATGAACCTGGCTATGCAAGTTACATCACTGAAAACATTAATGCAGGCCCCAAATGCGTGTAAAATTTAGCTTATTCTCTTCAACTTGATTGGGCCCAATGTTTCCATAAATATTCATAGAAGTAGTCAAGGCATAATTGGTTCATTTTCATGAAAAAGGTACAAATAGATAAAAAAATTTGTTCTACAAAAGTATGTAAAAAACCTTAAAAACCGCATGGATGTTTTCAGTTAAGCTTAATAAATTACCTTATACTAGTGGTCAAGTTTTCTATTTTATTTTTCACTGTTTTTTGTTTTTTAGTTTTAAAATTTTTGACCTAGTCAACGGTACTTTTACATTCTAAACTAAATCATAATTGTCTAATTATTGGGCAGATTTGGCACAGGTTTATTACTTATAATTAAACAATAAAAGTAGTTATTAAAAACCAGTGCAAGAAAACTTAACATTTTAAAATTAATAGCACTTTTTAAATAATGAAATTGCATGACTGCACATTAGTTAAAAAATATGAACAAAATATTTCATATAAACGAAAGTCAGCATTTTGCAGGGATGTAATTAATTATATGCTATATTAAGGAATATCATAAAGGGGAAAGTGGGTAAAACGGGATACCTAAGGTTTGAATGTTGGAGCTGAGCTATTCGACATAAAGCTATTCGAATTTTACTAAAATATTCTTTATTTATCAGAGTTTAATATAACTTTCAGGAAAAGTCACATTTTCATTACTTTTTTTACAAATGATTTTTTTGGAGAAAAAGTCAAAGTATACCATTTCGGGATACAAATGTTAACTCTATGGAAAATTAGGGAAAACTAGATTTTCAGTGGAAAAGTAGAATATTTTATATTTTATGACAGCTTAAGAATAAAACAATTTTCTAAGACGTATAACTATTGTTAAATACAGTAGCTATAATAGTTGACAATTTAAGAAAAAAGACGATTTTTTAAAAGTTAATAATAATTAAAATAGTTGACAATTAAAGAATGAAGACAATTTTTTAAGATTTATCAATAGTTACAATAGTTAACAATTTAAGAATAATGACATTGTTTTAAGATTTAACAAGTTACCATAGTTGACAATGTAAGAATAATTACAATTAGTTTAAGACTAGTAATAAGTAAGTATGAATAGTAATAATTCACATAACGTAGTTGTCTTTATTCGCCGCTCCTCTGCAGATTTAGTGGACTTATTTAGGTTTTTTTTT
>BGPR01000640.1:0-85509 GCA_013235015.1 Araneus ventricosus
AAAAGATGTATTAATTGACATTGGAACAGCTTCTAAAGCATGCAAAATTTTCTTCAGAATTTCTTCAGATGATTGTTGTGTGGTTTGTTATTGCAGTGTTTCAGCATTATATGTATTATTGAAAACATTTTGCTGTTTATGTGGGACTAGAAATCTCGATATACTCATTACTCTGAGAAACCTTATTATTTTGGTAACCCGATGAATTATATCAACTAGTTTTAAGCCATGTGGAAAGCCTAGAAAGATATCCGAAAGTACAAGGCTCCATCCATTCTAGACTCCATATGTAAAGAGGATGCCTCAAAGAGCAGGTAATTGACCTCAAAAATTTAGATAAATACTTTAACTTTATTTTTGTTGGCTTTCTAATTTCGAGGCGACTTTTTTCTTCTTGCTCCTTTAAAACCGGGCCCTTTTGGGGGGATACGACATGAATTGGACTCGCCCAACCTGGGTCGTCATTCACTTCACCACGCCGCCCCTGCTATAACCTTCCCTTAAGGCGAAGGGAAGTGTGCTGTAGTGGGCAAGGATAATTGGACCCCCTACCGCTCTTATCTCCTAAGCGATCTCAGAAACTCACTTCCTCTCAAAAGAAGCCAACCGCCTCACACCGGTCTTTGTCGTAGTTAAGGGAAAAATTCTAGACCTCCCCCAGACCACCTCGTTTGGTATGAGAGGATTAAGTTATAGTATGTGAAAAAACAAGCCGCAGAAGTTAGTTTATGAGCAAACAGAAAATTATCAATATAATTGATTCTATTATTACCGAGTCTTAACCTTTTAAAATTTTACATTGAATTTTTCTAACATTTAAAATAATTACTTAGTTCATTGTCGACGATAAACTTACTACATAATTCTCATCGACTTCGTTATTCAAATAATTAAATGCGAGATGGCAATTAACTCTGGAAAATACCTAACAAAACATATTAAAAGTTTTCCAGACATTTAAACAACTATATGTTTGTCTCTTCGAAACTAGAAATGCAAACTCTAGAAGTGAAACAATTATTCAACCACAGCACAGGTATTTCAATATCATTTGTGTAAGCGCTGTGCAAGTATTGTACAAACATGCTGTGCCTACGCATTACTGGAACAGAATGTTATGGTACTCAAACCACATAATATTAAAAGTAATTACTATTGATAAAATTCTTGAAATGCATTCTTTTATCAGCACAGTTTCCTAGACAGTTCTAAAGTCAATATTTACAGAACTATCTGCTTATCAGTTCTAGCCAGACTTTTTAAAGAATTTTATTCAAAATTGCGGTATAAATGAACTGAAAGCTTACATCTTTGGTCCAATTGCTTTGAAATTGATTTGGTCCAATCGTATTAATTCATATTACAAAAAAAAATCGTTTCTTTGAAATTCTTTGTAGATGTCGCCAGTCAAATTAGGGAAAACTACTATTTCTTTCATGTATATTCTACGAAATCGTTTTTCAGTAGGTTTTATAGATATTCCTTTCAGAGTTTTGAATTAGTCATAGAAATTATCTGAATCAAATTTCGAGTGCAAGATTTGTTTATTAGTGGGAACTCAAGCCTTTCGTGAACAAATGAATATTAGTTACAAGACATAATAGCAGTTCGATCGTCACATAAAACTGGAAAAAAGTGATTAAAGAACACTGAACTGCCTATGGCATGTCTATAAAAGTCGCAAATTTGAATTGTTCGCAACTACAGACATATTATCTAAACTGACGCATTATTCAGTAAAAAACATTAAAATCCCCTACTCAAGTCTGCTGTTAAGAACAACAAAGATGTTATTTTTCTTCAGCATAAGCTATATCTGCAGGGAATACGCAAATTTGACTTGAGAAAGGAGTTAACAATACACACATATCATTAACATTAATCACTATTTCACAAGTTCATTTATGAATAAAAAATTGAAATCATAATTAGCTTTTTATGAAGAATAATTATTTGATGGTATAATGACATTATAATTCTTTCAGTTTTTATATGAACCAAAAATCATTGCATGAATTTAAGCTTATAAATTTAATTGAAATATAATTCAAAATCCATTAAATTTCTAAAATATTTTGTTGTCGCAATATAAGAGATCTATATCTTCCGATGATGTAAATGAATTTCATGAGGATTATGCTGAACTGAATTGAACGTATTGTTACGAACCTGTAATGTCGCTTCCCTGAAATGTTAAGAAATGGAAAAGACAATTAATGAGGTCTTATCGGATGCGGGGGGAGGCGTAGCCAATACCCCTGACATTCACGACAAACTAGGCGATTATTTGGCGATTTGGGAACAAATTAGACGACTTTCGAGACAAAATGAAAGTCCTCGAAAATACCACAATTATCATCCTATCTCTATTAAAAACGGAAATATAGAAATTGTTCTAGATGATTCTACGTGGCGCCATGCCCCGTCGGAAAAGGTGTAAATACCTGGAAGTGCTGAGACGAGTGAATTTGTTTTAATGTCTTTGGAATATCTTTGGAGTCTAGCTCGCATTGAGAGTTGGTCAGCTGTTAGACGCTGAGCTCTATTCCTCGGGCTATTAATGTTATTACAACTGATTTGCTGTCGGCTTGTGTTGCTAATTTGTGCAAGTTCTCTTCTTTTCGTGATACTTGTGCTTAGAGTTTTGGTCGATTTTCGTAACAGTATGCACCTCACTGCATCTTTGACATACAGCAATTATTTTAAAACGTTTCATGCGTATATATTCCAACATTAATTACTTACAAAAAGTTAGTACTTGAAACTAATAAAAAAGTGTAAAATTGTGCTTCTTTACAGATTAGCTTAACTTTATAAAAACAATAATTATCTGAAAATCGGATGGAACTTTACTTTTAAATATAAAAAAAATTATTTGACGTTTTGGATATCTGATAGCGAAGAATAAAACACTAACTTTTAGGGAAACTATAATCTCTTAATTTCTCTTCAGCACATTTTTTGATACATACTGGCTGAAGATTTATAGGGTTTCAGAATTTTTTTTTAAAAAAATGAATCTATTTTTAAATAAGCCTTATGACTTCTCATGTATATGCAGAAAATCAAAACTTTATTTACAGTCGAATTTTAAAAAATAACAATGAGCCTTATAAATAAAATAAAAATGTTTCAGAAGAAAATTGCACCTTAAGGAAATATAAAAATGCATTATAAGTGGCAAAGAGAATACCGAAGACGGAAAATCTGCTTATAAAAACTTAATTTTAATTTTTTTAAATGTTATGTATAAAAAGAAAATTACAGAAATCAAATTATAAAACTCATTATTTTGAATAAATAAATTATTACAGAAAATTCAAACCACTCAAATCAACTCAAGAAAGACTATTTAAATTTATTTACTCGAAAAAAGAATTGAAAGTAAAAATAAAAAGTGCCGTCGCAATATTTTTGCCTTTAACTAAATTGAATGAAATTCATTCTGATATAAAAGATTCTTATTATCATTGCAATATTATCGATACAATAAAATAAGCTTGTCGTTAATGTTTCCATTAATAAGATTGCACATTAGGTGTGGAAACAGATAACAACGCCCGAAATTTACAGCAATAATTAGTTTTTGTGAAGTATAGTGCCATTTATAAAATAAATTACCAATATATTTTTGGTTTTTATAAATTGTAAGAAAAAATTAAAATTAATAATTATATTTTTAATTAAAAACCAATGGACCTCATCAGTGCCTTAGCTTAATCATATGAATAAATTTATATTTCGATAGCTAAAAATGTCTTAGTAATGAGCTTCTCGACTTTGATTTTACAATACATATAAAAGAATTATAATTGAAATTTCCTTTATGTTTGCATATTAGTTTTATTCTACTTTTTTGCGTGGGATAAAAGTAATGAGTGCTTAGTCATAAGAAATGATAATAGAATAACATGCAAAAATAATAAAACAATTTTAATTTGAAATAGCTCGTAAATTAATTAGAAATTGTTCAATCCTTTTATGCATTTGAATAAATTTATTACGTTAACGATTCGCATAAGGGATTTGTCTCATATATATGTGTTCATTTTCCGTATATTCCTACCGTACTAAAATGACACTATCAAACCAACACTTCTGGCTGTATCTCATTGTAAATTATGTCCCCCTTACCAAACTAAAGGGTGCTTAAACCAAGCATAATCTGCATTAAGATTCTACGCAAAAATCAAGAGTCTTCATTGTAATTTAAATTCTATTCTATCTCTTTAAAGTTTAGAATATGAAACAATTGAAAATAATAATAATTAATATTCTAACCAGTAGATGTGAAAATGTCATTAGGCAATTTTGAAAAAATTTGTAAACTTCTGTCTAGTGGTAAAAATCAGTTCTCAATATTGTGAGAATACAAGTAGTTGGAATTTCATTCAAGAAACTAGCTAAGTAACCCGGCGTTGCACGGGCTATCTCGAATTATGCGTCATTCCTTGACGGAGAGAAAAACTGAGGTCATGTGACACATGCCCAACATTCTCTCCTAAATAAATAAGGAGAAAAGAACGGTTCAATCATTACGTCCGCGTAAAGGCTTCAAAATATACTTTTAAAAAATCGCAAAAATAATCTTTATTTTGTAAAATTACGATTCAGGAATTTTTTTTTGTCTTACTTTAGTACGGAAGGAATGAGATAACCCAGCGTTGATCGGAATCCGTATTTTTTCATATTCCCGCCTCCAGTTTATATGCACATGAAGCAAGATGCACTGAGTACATGAAATCTAAAAGTGAAACCTCCTAGAAAACAATAGTTTTAGTAAAAACCCTATATGAGCGATTTAATTTTCCCTGTTTCTTTATATCAATTACCAAAACCCACACAAAACTCTATCCACATTGACTTGTTGCATTGTTCAGGTCTCCATATTGCAACAATACATTTTTTTATTTCTGTCAGCTTCACTTTTTTACTGTTGTTGTAACAATGTTCTTTAAAGTAAACGACTTCAACAATAAAATAAATTTTGAATTGCGCTGTAAAAAATGAAAAGTATTGTTATAAAGTATCCGAAACAATGAAAAGTATTGTTATAAATTAGTTTTTAATTAATATCTTTTTCACTAATTAAAATTTCGATATATAAATGGCCGAAATGGGTTCCTTGAATTATTCCCCATCTTTTGGTACTTTCCGCGCGCTTCTCAGTTCGGCAGTTCGTAAAATGAAGGACATACACATACACATACATACATACGTTTGTTTACCTTCGAATTTTAATAGAGTAGACTAGCTACGTGACCCGGCGTTGCACGGGCTATCTCGAATAATGCGTCATTCCTTGACGGAGAGAAAAAGTGAGGTCATGTGACACATGCCCAACATTCTCTCCTAAATAAATAAGAAGTAAAGAGCGGTTCAATCATTCCGTCCGCGTAAAGGCTTCAAAATATACTTTTAAAAAAATCGCAAAAATAATCTTTATTTTGTAAAATTACGATTCCGGAATTATTTTTTGTCTGACTTTAGTACGGAAGGAATGAGACAACCCAGCGTTGATCGGAATCCGTATTTTTTCATATGCCCGCCTCCAGTTTATATACACATGAAGCAAGATGCACTGAGTACATGAAATCTAAAAGTGAAACCTCATAGAAAACAATAGTTTTAGTAAAAACCCTATATGAGCGATTTAATTTTCCCTGTTTCTTTATATCAATTACCAAAACCCACACAAAACTCTATCCACATTGACTTCTTGCATTGTTCAGGTTTCCATATTGCAAAAATACATTTTTTTTTTATTTCTGTCAGCGTCACTTTTTTATTGTTGTTGTAACAATGTTCTTTAAAGTAAACGACTTCAACAATAAAATAAATTTTGAATTGCGCTGTAACAATGAAAAGTATTGTTATAAAGTATCCGAAACAATGAAAAGTATTGTTGTAAATTAGTTTTTAATTAATATCTTTTTCACTAATTAAAATTTCGATATTTAAATGGCCGAAATGGATTCCTTGAATTATTCCCCATCTTTTGGTACTTTCCGCGCTCACTCTAAAGAAACTCACTCTAAAGAAATTGGAAAGATACTGTTGTAAACTCTGGCTATTCTAAAGCTTTAAAAGTAAATCGAGAACTTAACAACCAATTCAGAGACAGTTAAGGTAATTCAATGACTCAAAACTCACAAATGCTCTTAAGAAGCTATGAATTATTACGGGCTGTTATATTCATTTGCGGAAGATAATGTGATAGCATTTAGTACATAGGATATTCAAAACAATTTATTATAGGATAGAACTTCAAAAGCATAATTTTTGAATGTATAAAGAAACTATTCAAAAATAAATATTTACAGAATAGTCTGGTATGCGCTCCGTTTAAAAGTATTTTAGGAATTATATTCACTAAAGCGTGTTAAAATAATTACGGACATGCTACTGGATGAACTGCTGTACAATGCATCCTAACAAAAATATTTTTTTCTTAATTTTTTAAAAATGTCGGCAATTTACTTTGGACTATTACATCTGTTCATTAAGGAAACTGACAAATTCCAACATCATTTTGAGAAACGGACATTTCCCAAAGATTACATAAAATTTCCAATGCTTTATTTTTCCAAAATAGAAAAAAAAACCCTTTCCGCAAGCTGGAAGGCAAAGGTAGATTCCTTTACGTTAATGTTACAAAAGTAATGAAATATTACATATTGATCAGTACAGACATAACCAATGAATTCTTTATATTTCCACACATTGCAACACTTACGTTGTGATTCTATTTTTATGACATTTAATTTTTAACTAAATCAAGGTTTTATCATTCTACTCAAAAGGATATGCTAGATTTATTGATCAGAACATTGCTCTAATTTATTTTATATTACAACACGTAATCATTCAACAGGTTGGAGACATAAAGTAATAAACATCCCAGCAGTGAAAATATTCCCTAGTTACATTAAGCCAGCCAATCTGAAAGAGTAACAAAAAATTGACACTTGACACGGATGAAGAAAGTCTCTAGATTTAAAAATTAATTTATTTAATCTAGGTTATCATATAATTGTGAGAACGTTACTTTGTAATATGCTAAAATAACATGATATTAAACACTACTAGAATTTAGAGAATTGCCTGGTTACAGAGATAATAGTCACTAAATTCTTAACACATAGGAGAAAAAAAAATCAATAATGAGAGTGGCAAATGAAATACATGTGTTTAAAGCATAGGATATGAATTCAGCCCTTTTGAATCGTGAATTTAAATCTCCATCGGTAGTTAAAAGCAAATAGTCAGGCGGAAAACCACAAAACAATTTTAAAGTTAATGAGATATTTTTCAACATCAATAAGGAAAAGGGAAATTCTTATTTAAATATCTAACTTTTTTGGCTATTTTATATAAATTTTATTAAACAAATCTTGGTGCCGCCATGTGTAATTAAAAATCAAATTAAAGTAATCAGTCAACTTAACTATTAAAATTAACTGTCTAATTAATTAAATTTAACAATTTAATTAATTAAAATTAACTATTTAATTAATTAAAATTAAATAATTATTTGTAACGAAATCTTGACTAAAACCTTCTTTATGGCTCATAGTATTTATCAGCAATAGTTTGGATTTATCTTAATATAAATAAAAGTTCATCGTGTCTATGTATTTATGTTCCACATCTACTACTAAACCTCTGGACTGACTTCAGTCAAACTTTGAACACTTTTTATTTAAGACAAGTCACTCTCAACTTTTCAAAGCCCCAAAGTTAGCTAAAATTTCAGTTAATTAAAAATTAAGGAAGGCGTTTTTCCGCGATATCTGTGGAAAATATTATCTGCCGAAACTATTTTTACACCATATTAAATTTCAAAAAATTAGCTTTCCAGTGACAAAAATTTGATTTCCATACAATTTGTCTCTCATTTTATTGTTTTTTTCAAAATTAATTTTTTACAGAATCCATAACAATATTCTTTATCGTTGGAGAATAAGAATAATAATACATTAACGGAATTCTGGACGAATGATAAAAGAAAATTTTAAAAGTAGATGATTAACAATTTATATCAGGACCAACTATTGATTTGATTTATTTTCATGCTTTAAATTAATGAATAATTGACTATTTAATTTAATTGTTTCAAAATATTCATAAAACCTTTATTTTTCTTTAGTAATTTTTAACAAAATTTGAAGTACCTATATAACAAGTAATAAATTATGAAGAAAATTAGCTATCGGCTGTTTTTAAAAATTGTCTGGCTCAATCGATATTCTCCTTTTAATTAGAAACTTTTTAGATCAGAAAAGGAATTTTTGTATTTAAATTTTTACACAATAGTAGTTTATACATTAAAAATACTAGGCATGAAAGCATTTTAATCCGGATCAAAACCTTGTATATGAGCTTGTTTACCGTATAAAAAGAGGAAGTGAATGCGGCTCAAGGGAGCTTTTCAACAAGGTGTCACATGCATAGGTTAAAACGCACTCGAAGTTGGACGGCGGAGAAGGGTCATTTTCCAGCTCATAATTTCTAAAAAATTCAAGCTGTCAAAAAACTTTCAATTCAAAAGTTGTTCGATACCATTAGGTGATAATTCGCCTAATTGAAATTTTCTTTCTCTGTTCAATCCTAACGGAGTAATGGGACAATTATAAATTGGGGGGAAATGAATATCGCTTTTCAGCTCATATTCTCTAAGCAATTCTAGCTCTAAAAAAATTACAACATAAAGGTTGTTCATTATGACAAGGTGATAATTCGCCAAATTTAAATATATTTTCTATCTTTAGTCGTAACATAGCTATGGGGAAATGATAAGTTGGGGGAGGGGATTGAAAATGGCTTTTCAGCTCATAACTTCTAAGCGATTGTAGCCATCAGAAAATTTTCAATACAGAAGTTGTTTGTTATGATGAGACAATAATTCGTCTAATTTGAATTTTATTCCTATCTTCAATAGTAAGTGAATTATCGGGAAATGAAATTTTCACTGCCCCCCACCATTTCCATACCCTTTCAGTTGGTTCCATCTACGATCTCGGCCATGATTTTCACCGATCTTACATCATATCCCTTGACTGTTAAAATTTAATCAAAATCACTCTACTTATCGTGTTCACAAAACAACATAGGCAAAGAGTTATTTAGATCTCTACTAATAATAATAAGGGAAAGAGCATTTCGCCCTCTACTTTCAGAAGGATTAAAGTTGCACGAATGAAAACGTGTGGAAGAGATTGCAAGTGACGAGAGCTTCTCAACAAGGGGTAACATGCAGGTTGAAAGGCCTTTAAGTTAAGGGGAGGGGAAGGGAAGGAAAATCCCTTTTCAACCCATAACTTCTAAGCAATTGCAGCTGTCGAAAAAGTTTAAATTCAAAACTTTTTCGTTATGATAATTCTTTAATTCACCTAATTTGAATTTTTTTTTCTATTTTCAATTGTAAAGGATTTACGGAGAAATAAAAATTTCACCCCCCCCCCCAGTATTTCCATCCCTATAAGCTCAATAGCCCATCTACGAACTCGACCGAGATTTTCACTATCCTTACAACATATCCCATGCTGGTTAAAATTAAATCAAAATTACTCCAGTTAACGCGTTCACAAGATAACATGGGAAAAAGCGTATATATATATATATAACAAGAAACAAAGACGAAAATTCAAAAACATACAAGATATATATATATATTTAACGAAGGGTGGTTTTGAGTTCTAGAGGTCAAGATCGGTGAAGATCTGCAAATATTTTCCGAAAGTTGTGTCATGAGAACCTTTGCAATAGGTAGAGTTCTTATAAGGAATCTACCTAAAAATACTACATAAGTAGCATTTAGCGCAACAGATTGCAGTGGCTTGATTTGAGGGGCAAATTATCAGTCCTTAAATATAAATTTCGATAGTACCTCTAATACCCATAAAATGCTAGTGGATCTATTAACTGCGCCCAATTATAATTGCTTCCGTATTTGGTACAAGAATTTAAAAAGGTTTATTTTATTTATTGCCTTTTGCTTCTAACTCTCAAAATGAATAAATGCTTTTCTGAAAAGCGTTGAAGGTTTTCCTAAGTTAAATAATCACAGATATTCTACGATTTCTTACGAACTATTTAGAAAATAATTTAACACGTCATGTGTTTAAATGAGTATCAGCTGGAACTTTAATGAGAAAGCAAATACGTCAGCCATTTCATGCCATAAAATTCCCGGACAAAAATAACATTTTGTATGGATTTATAAAGCAAATAGCAGTTTATTAAAAAAAAGCCTCGAGCACCTTAAAATGAAATTTTGCTTAAGCAAACGAAATATATCTCGAAATTCAACATTCAGTGAATGAATATCATACACTCATTGGATGAAACGTACATTAATTCCCAAAAGCTAATAAAAGCCTTTTATGTCAGAATACAATAAATAAAAACGAAATACGAAATGGCAGAAACGTAATTTTTACAAAATGGAACAATATGAGGAATAAAAGCTTTTAACAACATGTATAAAAATAAAAACATAACACATCTCTCATAGTATTTGTAAACTAAATCATACTAAAATAAAAATAAAAGCATGCGTTTTTAGGGAATTTTACGCTCTTTAATTTGTTAAATAAATAACATGTAATTTGAATATTGAATAGTTTTCGGGATATTCAAGAAAAATTTTAAAAAATCCCTTTCGTCAAGCTTTACGTTAATGTTATAAAAGTAATGAAATATCAATACAAACTCAGCCAATGACTTTATTGTTAACACATATTGCAATATTTAAGCTGTGATTCTGTTTTTATGAATTTAATTTTTTTTTACTATATCAAGGTTTTATCATTCTACTCAAAAGGTTATGCTAGACTTATTGGTTAGTACATTGGTCAATTTTCTTATATCCCAACACATAATCATTCAACCGGTAGTAGTCATAAAGAAATAAACATCAGAGCAGAGCAAATATCTCCTAGATAACATTAAGCCAGCATATCTGAAACTGTAAAAAGAAATTGACACTTGCCACGAACGAAGAAATACTCTAGATTTAAAAATTAATTTATTTAATCTAGGTTACCATATAATTGTGTGAACATTACTTTCTGCAATGCTAAAATCACATAACACTAAACATTTAAAAACTACTATTATGGTGTCATTTATAGAACTCCCTGGTTACAGAGATAATAGTCACTAAATTTTTATCACATAAGAGAATAAAAATTAGTAAACATTGTGAGTGGCAAATTTAATATGCGTGTTTAAAGCATAGGATACGAATACAGCCATTTTGAACAGTAAATTTAAATCTCCATCGACGGTTCAAAACAAATACTCAGGCTTTTCTGCCTTCTTCTTCCCCAAAATAATTTTAAAGTTAAGGAGATATATTTCAATATCAAAAAAGATAAAGGGAACTCTTATTTAAATATATATCTCTTTTGGCTATTTTATATTGAATTTATTAAACAAATCTTGATCCCGCCATGTTTAGTTAAATATCAAATAAAAGTAATCTGTCAAATTAACTTATCATCAAATTAACTATTAAAATTAATTGTTTGATTAACTAAAATTAACTATTTACTTAATTAAAATTATAAATAATAAATGAATGAATAATGAAATTAATAAATGAAATAATTATTTTTTTCAAAATCTTCATTTTCTTATGGCTCATACTATTTGCCAGCAAACATAATCTTATAATTATCTAATCATTATCTTAATTTAAATAAAAGTCATTGTAGTTATGTATGTATGCTCCACATCTACTCCTAAACCACTGGACTGATTTGAACCAAACTTTGTACACATTTTATTTAAGAAAAGAGAAAGGTCACCTTCAAATCTTCGAAGCGTAAAAGTTGCTTAGAATTTCACTTATTAAACAATTAAGCAAGGCGTTTTACTGCGATATCTTTTATTTCCATAAATTTGTTTCTCTCATTTTATTTTTTTCAAAACTAATTTTTAACTGAATTCGTGACAATATTCTTGTTGAAGAACAAGAATAATACGAAGAACTATTTCCAGAACGAAGAATGCTAAAAGAAAATGTTAAAAGTAGACAATTAACAATTTATATCGGGACCAACTAATGATTTGATTTATTTTCAGGCTTTAAATTAATGAATAATTAACTAGTTAATTTAATTGTTTCGAAATATTCATTAAAACCTTTCTTTTACTTTAGTAATTGTTAACAAAATTCAACCTATATAACAAATAATATTTACAAAGAAAACGGCTGTTTTAAAAAATCATCCGGTTCAATTGATATTCTCATTCTAATTTAAAACGTTTCAGATCAGGAAAGGAATTTGTGTATCATAATATTTATACAATAGTAATTTTTACATTAAAAATATTAAACATGAAAAAATTTTAATCTGGAGCGTAGCCAGGTATATCAACTTGTTTAGCGTATAAAAAGTGGAAGTGAATGCGGCTGATGGGAGCTCATAACTTTTAAGTAATTCTTGCTGTCAAAAATACTTTAAATACAAAATTAGTTTGTTATGATAAGTTGATAATTCCCCTAATCGAAATTTTCTTTGTATCTTCAATCGTAACGGAGGTATAGGGAAACGATTAATTGGTGGGGGATTGAATATCGATTTTCAGCTCATAACTTATAAGCAATTCTAGCAGACTAAAAACGTTTAACATAAAAGCTCTTCGTTATGATAAGGTGATAATTCACATAATTGAAATTTTTTCTATGTTTAGTCTCTTCTTCTTTCTAATCCTTTTGATCGGAATCAGATTAGATCCATGAGATCGTTCGCCCTTATCACCTCCAACACGAGATCCGGTCGCTTAAGCAGGTCATCATACACCAAGGCAAAACAGTCAAGTAGATGTTGTGGAGTGGCCGCAATCATGTTGCCCTTTGTGCAGATATTGACCTTTTTATCACCACGAGAGAATCTGAGGGTTTTTAAGTGACCGGATGATATGCGAGCCAAAGCTGCTTGGTCTTTCCTTTCTCGCTTAAAACGTATAGCAGCACCGGGCTTTCACTACGATACCATGAATGAGCTGGTGGATGCCCCCAAGAAATGTTAACAAGGGTATTTCTTTTTGAGTATAAATCAAGGTAGGTCAAGTGTTCTACATAGGCCTGAGGCATGGTAGTACCTCCCGGTATCTGAAATAATAGGTGAAACAAGCATGGTCAAGAGGAGAGGATGAGCAGCTTCATTTCGTACAAAGTACCTGGAGCACCCGAAGTTAGATGTCTGACTTTTCTCCAGTGCCTACCAAGCATTAGCTGAGCATAATGGAATGGCCTTCACGCCTAGGGTGGCCCTACCAGGAGAATAAACTCCCGATGCACTTCACCCATTCCGCCCAGTGCCACCCCTACCCCCTGGCCACGTTGAGGCTGCAAGGCAGGACTTTTGGGGGGGTACGTATAGTCGAACATAACTATGGGGTAATGATAAGCTGGGGGAAGGGATTGGAAATGGCTTCTTAGCTCATAACTTATAAGTAATTGTAGCTATCCAAAAGGCTTCAATACAAAAGTTGTTTGTTGTGATAAGGCAATAATTTACCTCATTTGAATTTTCCTTCTATCTTCAATCGTAAGAGAATTATGGGAAAATTAGATTTTCAGTCCCCCACCATTTCCACCCCCTTTGAGATGATTAGCCCATCTGCTAACTCGGCTGAGATTTTCGATGTCCTAGTTATCGTGTTTACAAGATAACACGGGCAAAAGTAATACTACTAAAAGTAAAGTCTACTAATAATAAGGAAAAGAACATTTCACCCTCTATTCTCATCAGGATTGGAGATGCAAGAATGAAAGCGGGGGGAAGTGACTGCAAATGACGTGAGCTTTCCAACAAGGGGTAACATGCATAGGTTAAAAGGTACCTTAAGTTAGGGGTGGAGGAGGGAAGGTAGGGAAAATCACTTTTCAGATCGTAATTTCTAACGAATTGTAGCTATCGATCCACCTTCATGACTCCCCCTCCCGGTGCTATTTTTCGAACGTGATCTTGCTTGAAAAAAAGCTACGGAAATCCTTCTCTGAGGTCATACGCAAACAGGCGAATTTTATCTAATCCCGACAATTTTTAAAGTATTTCTTAAAATTCAAGAAATTACATTAGACGTTCAAAACAAACTTCATTAAAAAACTTTTTTTAGTATTTAAAAGATTGACTCCTATAAACCAAGTGAAACGTTAAAGAATGAAAACCGAAGGAAATTTTAAACGATTTTAAATGGTATAATACGACAAACATAATTTCTGTGGTATTTAAATACATCCAAAATGAATCAGAGAAGAAGGGGGAAAAAAATGAAATCTTCCACTTTAGGTTTCAACTTTGAAGCCACATTGTGTAAAACACAAATTAAAGGAATGTTCTGTCGACGCGTTGAAAGCAAAATAATTATGACGTTACGTGCTCTTTCTCTATGGTTTCGAAGAAATGCATGTAAGGTAAATACGTCACGGGACCTTGATTACAAAGAACCAAGAGGAGAAAAAAAACGCAAAACTTTTTAACACTTCAAAAAAATCAATTAAAATTCAACCAACGTTCAATTTTATCCGTTCTTGTTTCAAATCGGCGGGAATATTCCATTCATTACCTAAAAAAATTGAAAAAAATAACGTTCTTAGAACGTCTGATGCAGTAAATTTAAATATAAAAACAAAATTTCGTCGGCAAAACTGAGTGTTTTTAAAAAATGTTTCAAAATTAAGTAAATTAGGTTAGAAGTTCAAAACAAACTTCATTAGAACGTAATTGTTCGTATTTGTTCTATCCGATGGTACATTGATTGTTTTCCAACGATTATTAGAAAAGATACTACGGCCGTAAACGTGCCGAAAACAACACAAAACATTAAATAACAAATTTTCTAGATTAAATTTTAAAATTAAAGCTTCGAGGTGCATTGAGCCACCATTAAGACTACCTATGTTTTACATTTCAATGCTGTAAGTGCGATAGATTCGTCTGGACATCGCACGCACGCACACACACAAACATTGCCTTTTATAAATATAGATGATGGACTCTGGTTTTCTTTAAACACTTTGTCCATTTTTTTCATTCTTATGCAATGTACTTTGGAGAAAAACACATTTATTTTTCTTTGAAATGTAAGACATAAGTGTAGTATCTTTAATAAAGGCAAGTATTGAACAGGATCTTTCTTTACCTTTAGTTATCAAAATTTGTGTAGCGATAGATGGTTTATTTTCCCTTATTGTGCCAATGATTGTTATATTCCTACTAAGTTGCATTTGACCTAAATCATAAGAGGTGAAGAAATTTTCAAAAGAAATATTATGTCCTCGTAAACCATATAAGTCCAAAACTACTCTCAGTGCTTGGTTTTTTCCTGGGCCAGAACCTGGTTGTTTTCCCAAATATGGCTAGATATTCCATACATAGCAAGTGTCATTATCACATAAATTCCAGAATTTTATTCCATACTTAGCAGGTTTAGTAGGCATATATTGTCTAAACGGCCACTTTCTCTTGAAAATAATAAGTTGTTCATCAAGTGTTACTCATGCTTCTGGATTGAAACGATTTGGAAAAAATTTTAACCCATTTAACCCATAATTCTCGGATTGCGGCAAATTTGTCTTTTGGTCTTCTTCTCTGTTGAGTTTCCCTGTCATCAAATCGAATAACTCTAGATATTATTTTGAATTTTTTAGAGACATTATAACTCTAAACAAATATCACCCCTTGTATTCATGTCTGAGACTCTCTTCCCGTTGATTCATTGCTTGATTTGTATACACCTACAAGCAACAAAAGGCCAATGTATGCATCCAAATCTAGAATATTAATATCTCTCAAATTTTCTCCATATTCAAGTTTTCCTTCTATATTTGTGTAATTTACAATCATAGTTTTCAAACTATGGAGGAAAAGCAGTTCTAAAGCACGATATTTATCTTTTACTCGTTCAGTCGAGTAGGACCAGGAGTTAAATTCTAAATATTACTGCATTGTAATCAAACAGTACTTGGATATGGTTTATTTTTCCATCTTTGGACTTGATAGTATCAGGTAAATTCCCTTCTGTCTCTATTTCTTCACCAGATGAAGAAGCGTGTTCAATGGGGATGTGATCCTCTTCCTCTGATATAACTTCCTCCATACCAGATACCACTTCACTATAGTCCTCCATCATATTGAATTAAAGTTTTCATGTGACGAACCAAAAAACATGCACTACCATTCGTCTAAAAATATTCAAGCTGATTCTAAAATATAGACTTCCTACTTCTAACTGATCCAAAATACCAGACAAAAACAATGTTCACTATCACATGGCGCCAAATGTCTCATAAACAACGTTCCCTCCCTAATATTCCTTCCTCCCCACCCTCCCTCCCTTTTTCTGCAACTGTGATGCAGAAATAAAGCATTATCAGTAATTTTATTGAACTAAATTAACCTATTTTTATTCTTGGACAAAAAAGACCCGAGGGACACATTAAAGTATTTTTTCCTGCATCGAAACTAAAAGTTTAATTTGTTTAACATTTTAGTTCAAGATAGTTTGAGACAAAATAGAAAAATCAGGAAGTTAAAAGAAATTCGAACAGATAATTATTAAAATACAAACGTTAAAACTTGCGTATGAGTCTAAAATGACCCAAGGAGCGTTTGAAGGTTAAATCAATTGTAATTTGAAAACTGAATCGTCTTCTAGATATTCAGAAAAAACTAAAAAATGGAAGATGAAATCCTAGATGGCAGCGCGAGCTCACACCCCAGGACCAGGAACTTTAAGTATGTTCATAAGAAGCTCCTTTGAACACGTGTGCCAATTTTCAAAACTATATTATTATTTTTTTTCCACTCCCATTTTGGACCTTCGTTGACTGGACTATAAACAAATGTTCAAAGTACCTGCCGTCCGAATCACCTTTTATTATTTATGCAACTGTGTTTTTGTGCTATTTTAAATTGTATTACATTAAAACTGAGTTGTATACTTTATCTGGTATATCATTTCCTCTTACTTCTTTTTTCTGGCAGTAAACCCACGTAGCGATAGCCCTTTGGATTTCCGACTATGACAAAAGTCATTTGTCTTGCCGTGTGCGATCACCACTAGAAATTTGTCGGTGAACTTCCAGACCAACCTTTAGAAAGAATATACAACAAAAATGAGATCTGCTTAACAAACCTGATTTGTGCTGTATATTCTTTCAGCAAAGATTTACCAGAAAAAATAAATCATAAAACATATCAAGGTTAGAAAATGGTGCAACGGCATTGAATTATTTATTATTGGTTTAAATAGTTATATATGTAATGATATAACTTTTTCTTCTCTAAATGATCCGTGCTAAAGTCACTTCATTTTGACTAACTTCTACTTCAATCCTAGAGATCCACACTTCTACTTTAACTTCCAGAGTTATAAGATCTTAGGGAAACCCCCTTTTCCCAGGAATATTTAACGCTCATGCAACTTGCACTCTGCTACTTTTTCTGATTTTAACTGCAACGACACGCTCGCGGCGCCATTCGCGAATATGGTAAAGAATTGGATATTTTAACTATAATCTAATATGGAAAAGTAAGCTGATCGCCTTTAAAATGAATTGATGAATCCTGAAATAAAGAAAAGCTTACTTTAATCATACATAGAATTATTTTAAAAATGAATATACAGACCCTAAAAGGTTGATAACATTTTAAATGTATAAATTAAAATTTTGAAAAGGCTTGGTTGATTAATTTTTATAAAAATTTACAAATAATATTCTGGACATTATGTATTCATAAATAAAGCATCAAACTTTTGGAAAGAATCCAAGTTCTTAATTTTTTATATGCTTTTTAAAGTATTTCTCTCTGAAGATTAATAGAGTTTCGAAAATTTACACACAGAGTTTACTTGTCCATAAGATGTATGATATGTATTGATGAACTTCTTGAGAATTGTAAATTTATCCACAACCATTTGATAAGTATGTTTATATTTTGAAAAGTTTTAGCAATTATATGATTTTTCATACAAGGATATATTTATCACTACTGCAATAAATTTATTCTTTCAGTTTAAGAAAATCTTGAATGATATATTTGGAATTTTTGTTTTCAGGTAATATGATAATAGCTCACAAAAGTAATGCAATATTTAGAAAAATATACTATAAACAAATCATATCTATCTTTATATATAAAAAGCAAATACCATGACTCACTCACTCACTCATGACGAGATCTCCCAAACCACTGGGACTAGAAACTTGAAATTTGAAAGGCGGTTGCTCCTTGGGGAGTAGGTGCTCAGTAAGAAAGGAATTTTCGAAATTTTAAATAAAATTTAAATTATTTAAAATTTACATTAAATTTTAAAGTTTTTCTCGAATAACTTCGGATCCTATTATAGCAAGAAAACCATTTTTACATCATCTTAAAGATAACAAGTTAGCTTTTCAATGACACTGACCTCATTTCCATCCGAAATTTTGTTCAATTTTAATTAATGTTTTAAAACATGAATTGTAACAATGTTTCTATTGTTATAAATAAAATTCAAACCATCTCATTATTTCAGCAAATCTTTTATTCACGCGATTTTGAAATTGTTACTGTTGTTATAGTATGAATTGTTTTCTTGGCAAATTAACTCCAAAACAGAATTTTCACTTTAATATTCATTGCATTTCTGAAATATTTTATCGCACCTGCTTCAAAGTAATATTTTTATAAAGCGTGGCAACAGATATCTGATTTCAGGTTTGTTTGTTTTTATTGTGTGTGAAGTAGACTGAAATGATTTTCAAGCATTTAATCTCATGCTTTCCTGCCATTTTAAAATTGTGAGTCATGAAAACGTTTTCAAATTTTTGTATATTGCATTATAGGTAATTTTTTATCAAAATTTTGGTTAGACTGAAGGGTACAGTTCCGCCGCCGAACTTGAATTTTCTCAAGTGATAACTCATCAAAGTTCATAATAGAAATTAGAAATTACAGCCAGAAACTAGGAATTACAAAAAGGCAATAGTGTTGGGAAAAACTAATTTTTAAATTTTATTGTCTACCTTCTATACTCCCGGGTCTTTTAGATGTCAATGAATTTCTTACCGTCTCACTTTTTGTTCCTAATGATTCACATGGGCGTCCAGCGTGTTCGGCTTCATATAATTATATTTACCATATTCAGCGTCAATCATTCTAATGATGAGTGATAGATAAATTCAGTGAAAGTTATTTGAAACTCAGTTTGTAAGTTTCGTTAGCTGCGACGCATCATACAGAATTGTATCGCTGACATTTCAAAATTTTCGTCTTTAAATATTTTACTATCTGGCAAATACAATAAAATATTCAGGATTTTTTTCATCTCTCCCGAGTTATCGCGGTTGAAAATGCGACGAGTAATGATGTAATTAATATAAAATACAAAAATAAAAGCTAATTTAAAAGGGCGAACCAGCTGGCCGCCGAAGGCGGTTCGTTTACTATAAGTGCCAACTATTTAAGTTTAAAACTCATGGTTTGAAATTTTATAAAATTTTGTGAGAGTTTACTTGCAGGAACTTAAATGCGTTGGAAAAATGTATTTAAAAAGAGCGGAACATTCTGGTTTAAAAAATCATCCCTCCAAATGATATATTTTAATATTTCTTTTATTTTAATCTTGTTAATGAATTATCATTTAGTATTTTGAAAATGATAAAATCCATTTTGAAACAACATTTACTTCGAATTATTAAATATGATGCATATAGTTTCAAGAAAACATTATCCTTTTTACATTCCTTCAAGACTTTATTTTTTCTTGTTTAATTAAATGTTTCTAATACATTCATGATGTTGATTGTTCTTGAAATAAAATATTTACTACTCGCAGGCAATTTTAAAAACTTTTTATTCCTTTGTTTTTTTATTTATTTATTGGAAATTAATGAATATATGAAAAAAGCATGAACAGTAATAAAAATGAAAAAAGTCCTCGAACAAAATAAAAGTAATGAGTCGAAACCAAGGTATTTTTTAAAAAACTGAATGGCGGAGTCAGGTTATGTAAGTTTGTTAGATCATTTATCGTAATTACTGAAAGCTCTTTTCTTTCATTTTTATTTGCAACTTTTATTATATCCCAAAACAAACTGTAGGTTTGTTTTCCGGTATCAGATAAAAAACAACTGATGCTTTTAATCTTCACAAAAGTTTGCTGAAAATGTTTAAACACAAAATGCTATTTGTAAATCACTGAAGTTTCTATGACAACAGCTTTATCCAGACTTAAGTAATTTGTTAAGAATTCCATGCTTGTCTTAGTTCTGACTTTACAAAACAAGACAATAAATGGCACCAATACATTATGTAGAAAACAATTTTAGTGACTTCGTTTTGCTTTCACTACAAGAAATTTATGTTATTTGAGATAGCAGTATATTACTGATGTTATATGCTTGCAGATTATGCTTGCTTATGTTAGATTTGGATTATTTGAACAGAAGAGACAAACTTAATTATAAAAAATATCAGTTAAAAATATTAAAATCTCTGTTATTTTTCTAAAATATTATATTAAAATCTCTGTCTTTCTTTAACATCTCTGAACGAAAATAAGTAAGATGGTTTTTGAAATTAATTCATGGATAATTCGTGAAATGTTTTAAAGTGATCGTCCACCACAAATTGAATACTTTTTCATTGCAAAAGGGAAAGACTGCGCCTTTTTTCATTGAAAAAAGGCGAAGCTGTGTTTCCAACACATAAAACAAAACATTTTTTTGCATAAAAGTTTGATCTTAGCAACTACACAGTGCTACGCCTTATAAAGCCTAAGGGGAAATAATTGCAATTGCCTCAAATTATCTGAGACAGGACTTAGTATGAAAAATTCTTAAGGCAGAAAGATGGACTGTAAGGAGAAGAAACCAGTTTTGGTTGGTGGTCTACAACTTTTTATTTGACTTTTTTCTCGTACCGTTACGAGACCGCTAATTTCACCGTTTACGAGATAGGACCGCTAATTCCAAAATTTTCCGATAGATGGCGTTGTAATTTGTCTCATCGAGTAGCGCATAGCCTTCTTACTATACTTAGACACCAACTTTATGGCCTAAGCTGTCACCGTTTAGAAGTTAAGGGGGATGTAACGGATATAAGTGGGAACCCTGCACATAAGAAGACCCTAATATGTTTCTCCAGATGGTACATCAATTAAATGCTGAATAATTGAGAATGTCTTAAATCTCTATATTAATGTTGTTAGTTAGACTCCTTTTACACATGGATAATCTCTGTCCTCAAAAGAAGAAAACTGGGCCCTAACAAAATCTTGTCAAGGACAACTATCATGTGCAGACCTTTTGGGCAATGAATTCTGGGAATATAGATTAGACAACGACTTGACGCAGTTTCTTCTAAATCACTTTCGGTGGGTCTTTGACGTCAGGTTAACGATGGGTGACGATATTTTATTCGGAGGAGAGGGACACATGATCTCTTATTGCTGCCAACTATTGTCCCTATAACAAGATCTCGGTAAAGATGCTCATTTTCCTGATTTCGTTTATTGTAATAAATGCCTACGATTCTCCATTTTCGTAAGATGCTTCACTGCAAAGCATTGGCCACCATTCCATTTAATAAACTGAACGTGAATACTTAACGCTTTTCTCAAGCATAGAGCTTATACCATTTCTTCAAAACACAATATACATATATCTTATATCACGGATACATCATTTGATACATATTTTTATATGTTTTCATTTTGCACTGATGAAACATAAATATTATCGGGTATAAAGAAGTACAAAAGAGCATATGTACTATTTTCCTTTCATAAACGGAGTTGCATTTCATTTTAAATACTTAAATTACTAATTATTTATTTATGAACACTTCCGAAATTAAGCATTCAATTATTTATTCGACGAATTTAGAAATATATGGAATGAACCGTTTGAAAATATTTTGGAAGAAACAAAATTATATTTGTGGTAAATTTTTTACGTTCTGTTCAACTGATTGAATATTTACTTCTTCGGCGAGCATGAAAAATTTTCCTTCTTGTAGGTATTTTTGATACATTTTTGTTCGATAAAGCTATTCATTTAAATGTGTGATACTATTGAAATGCTCGGCATTTTGTTCTCTCGGTTACCTTGTTTAATTTCTATGTTGGAAGAAGTCCTGTGTAATTACCCGATCTTTTGTTTTGCCATATCAATGAAAACTAAGAAATCATTCCCAAACTTTTCCTTGCCAGCCAGTTTTCTTTTCTTTAATTTTTTTTCTCAACATCATGAAATATTCATTGAGATGGTAAAAATAATATTTATTTACCAAATATTTATATGATTTACAGATCAGCTAGTATGCCAGAGATATAGTGTGGTATACAGATCGACTAGTATGCCATAAATATACTGTGGCATACATATCAACTGGTATGCTACAGAATACTAGTTCAGATTTCTTATAACGATGATAATATTTACTATTTTCACAATAATTAAATGAAAAAATTCAATTATTCTTGTAACCAATCGTTATAATTTTTAAGATGAATGTCTAAATTTTCAGAGACCAATAGCCTCATTTTAACAATAATTTATATTGTGTGCTTTTTTTTATTTTATTAGTCTACAAACAATGTACAAGATGAATTCGCTTCAGTTTATAATTCGTTTCTTTCTTTTGGAGGTATGTAGTGGTTACAATCAGCTGCCTTCTCCTTTCTATGGTAGGTGGCGCTACTGGAGCCATCTTTTTCCCATGATGCCTCTCTGTCATTCTTGTCTGTGTGCTTGTCTCGTGATGTTGTTCTCTGTCTTGTAACTTTAATGTTCTGTGCTGTGGAACGTAGCCTAATAAAAAATGGTTCCTAAAATTGAATGGATTCTTCAGCAGCACTACACACAAACTTGAGTCTCGTCCCTCTATAGGTATAGATATGGTTTTGCAGGATTTTAACATCTGATCCAGGCTATACCAGTAAGCGATTCATAGCTATAACAGTAAGGATTTCATACATCCTTAAGAACTCATCTATATCTGTTCTGGTTACTCGGTTGATCGTTTTTCCACCTTTCCTATTCAGAGATCTCAATGTATGATTGGAAACTTATCAGGCCTTCGAAGAAGATACACGCCATATCTTCCTATTACCTGAAAAAAAGGGAAGTCACTTTAATCTTTCTTCGTTAAAATACCCATAATTAGCGTTTTTTAATGACCTTTCCTCTGGCCTAAGGTACAGAGGAGGTTCCAAAATATATCATTAATTAATAAGTTTATTAATTTGCTATTAATTACTTTTATTTCTAGTTTGAGTTACTCGACATACTAAAATGGCATGTTAAAAACACAACATTTGTGACTTTTTTCGTGCAAGATCTGTCAAGTGTTTTTACGAGGTTGTAGAAAAGAAAGAATAAGACTTAATTTTACAGTTATTTTAGCGAGCAAGCTCCAAATGGAACATCATAAGCAAAGTGATAGCACAAATGTGTGAAAGAATAAGCAACAAACTACGTAAAATGGATCAATATTAACTGGCACACTTTAAGCGATATATTTGGTCATTCACAAGCATCAAGCTGTCTTTTATACGCCAGATTTCCACAAAACTGATAATTACGTTAAGTAAATCCATAATAAATTAGGATTACGACAAGATATTTTGATATACTCAAACTGTAATTAAACCTCTAAGTGTTACTTTAGCGAAATACAGTTGATACTCTGTGACAAATAATCCTAAACAGTATTTAATTCGGATGTATCAAGTCTCTTCAGAGAATTCACACATAATCTTAAGCTCTCCTTGACTTGAAATCTGTTACAGATATAATTTATTGAAATTACAGGTGTTAGTTTATTGTAAGCACAGAAGTTAAGCATCATATAAAAATACTATTGATATTTGCATTGCATGCAATGCAAAAAATTTACACTCTTGATGTAAACATACTTAAGATTGTGGTGGGACACTTCATATCGACAACCAGAACTAGAATAAGCAGTCTATTCGAAAAGTAACCGAACTTTTAAAATCTATACAATTATAAAACTCAAAGTCTGAATGTATGTATTAGTTATGTTTGTTCCCGCATCACTTTCGAACGGCTGGATAGATTTTGATAAAACTTGGCTCACATGTTCCTTATCAGCCGACTTGAAGTACTGTAGGGCTAAATAATCCCTAATTCAGTCCCTGAGAGTAGGGTGGGGAAAAGTCTCCAAAATACATATAACAAATGGGCCGATTGACTTGCTTCGTGATTTTGATGCAATTTGCTACACGTTTTTCATTGTCCGATTTGAAGTAGTGTAGGGGTAAATAACCACTAACCCAATCCCTGAAGGTAGGATAAGGAAGAGTCGTTTAAATACATGTAACAAATAGGCTGATTGACATATTGTTGTTATCACATTGTTATTTAATATTGCTGGGACGATTTGATGAAACTTGTAAACATATTCCTCATTGGCCGACTTGAAGTACTATAGGGGTAAATGCGCCTTAATCCAATAAATCATGGAAAGGATGGGGCATAGTCGTCTAAAAACATTTAGCAAATAAGTCTACTGATATGCTAGGCTATTTTGATGAAATTCGTTATACATTTTTCTCAGTAACCAAATGGCAATAATGTAAGGGTAAATAACAGCTAACCCAATCCCTGAGGGAAGTGTAGGCAAAGTCGTTTAAATACATGTAACCAATGGACCGATTCATGCGAAACCTGATCCTGTCGGAACGATTTTGATGAAATTTTGTATGCATGTTCCTGATTGGCTGATGCGAAGTTCTGTAACAATAAATACGTCCAAAATCAGTAACTCAGGGAAGGACGAGCAAAATCGTCTAAATACATGTAAAGTTTTGACCAAATGACATGCTGTTGAATATGGCTTGAAACATTTTATTAAATTTTAAACGCATATTTGTCATTGGCTGACTAAAACTTCTGTAGAAGTAAATGAACAATAACATATTCCCTAAGGGAAGGGTGGGGTAAATTCGTTTAAATACAAGTAATAAATGGGCCAACTGACATGAATTTAATATAACTTGGGCTTTTTTTATGAAATTTTGCATTCATGCATGTTCCTCATTAGCAGTCTTGAAGTGTTGTATAGGTATTTAAGCCCTTATCCAGTCCCTCAAGGTAAGATGAGCCAAATGCATGTAACCAATCGATTGATCAAAATGAAACTTGATTCACATGTTTAACATGTCGTACTAAACTAAAGTGTGTTGTAAAGCGACATGTTAACATGTCGTACTAACTAAATAAGACATGGTGGAGTTAAATCTTCTTTAACATACTCTTTAGTTTGATAACAACCAATAACGCATGTAAAAATGTTCATCTGAATTGAATTTGCTGAAGCAATTTTGACGAAACGTGTTTCATTAGTTTATTTAGTCCCTTAAATTGTTGAATTTTAGTCAAAACACTTTGTTGAACAAAAAGAAAATTATGTGCTGAGAAATGGGCCCTTTCTCACACCCTTTGGGGTTGGTTGGAGGTTAGTCATTGAAAGGAAATATCGAATGGACCATTTTTCATATAATTTCATTTACATTATTTCTAAAACAATAAGATGTCCAAAAATAGACTTGCAATGTATGAAAGGGATTAACGGATGCACTTATGATATGAACTAGAATAATAGAAAATTTTTGAACTATTAATTTATGAATTATTTCATTAGAATTTGAGAAATATTTTCTCAACTAAGCAATATTAATAAAAATTACGTTATTTATATAAAAATATTAATTTTCCTATATCCCATAACATTTTGACCTGAAAAAGATCGGTCAACGACGGGTACTCAAGCGGTAAATTAATATTACTAAGAGTATATTTAAATGAGGCATCAAAATACTCACTTGTTCTATTCATGCACCTCTCCCCAACTGTCATCTATTGATATAATGGACCCTGGAAATACTTTTTTTAGGTTCACACGTAATTGGTGCTGCGAGTTTAATACGCACTTTTCTATTATAATAGATTTGTTTGTAATAATATTACAAATTGCAGACTTTTAAGATGGATTTCACCTCTGCGAAAAAGAGCCTAAAAGGTCAAATTTGGAGCGGATTAAGAACTTTTATAATATGTTTTGAACAGTTTGATCTACAATTGAACAATTCAGCAAGCCCTTATTATCTGTGATGTGATTCATTTTTCATATCAATCGAGAGACAAATCAGGCAGTTTGCTGTAATGCAATGGGTCGACAGATTTCTATCCAAAATTGAGAGAGCTTTTGCTGATGCTTGAGATTGATGAGCTTTTGCTGATGATTAGATCTTCAGCAATCTCATTGGATTTAAATTGTAATTTTCATAAAACAAATCAAGCACTTCTTTGTAGTGAAAATCACTCTTGCCGTTGAAAGAAGCCTAGTTTTCCGATTGTATTTATTGTGTGTTCTGGCCGTATTAAAACGTCTTTACTATTCAAAGCAATAATACCACCGGCTAAAGCAATGTTCTTCATAAGCTTCTTGCCTGAACTAAAATGTTCCAACAAATGTTTTCGTAAAATTTCTGGTTTTTCCTTCTCATATTGTAAAAATTCCTCATGCTCACTAAATTCTGGTTCGCTCTACCTCTCAAAAAGTATTGCGAAAACTACATTTTTATCTTGGTCAAAAAGACGTGACACGATCATAAAATAATGACAAAATCCCATGGCTTTTTCGGAAAACGCGTTGATGAAAGTTCAAACATAACGCCATCATAATAATTACGAGTTGGTTGATAAGACGAAAAATTATTTCTATAAATTAAAACTTAGGTTTCTTATTAGTAAAACGTCGTATAAATACTATTAATCACATAATAAAGCTTATCTTTTCTATAAGAATTGAAAGCCTTGAATAGAGAATATTTAACAACGGCTCCATAGGGAATTTTATTTTTAATGCTAAAATATTTTGGCATATATATACTAGGATTGAGCGCAAAAATTCAAATTTATATTTGCGCGTCAATATAGACCGGAAAAGTTGCGATTGGTGCATACTTAAGTGGCAAAAGAAGAATTATTCAAATCTAATAATATCTTCCGATAGCGCAAAGCGTCTAAATATTTGAAAAAATGGAAAATTTCACTGTTTTTTAGGATTTTTAAAAAAATTTTCCTTTTGTATTTTTAATACTATAGTGCAAAAATGTTTCAAATGGTACTGCTACATAAGAAAAAATATATCTCTGTTTAATGAATATCTTTCGATGGTGAAAATTCCTTAAAATGTATAAAAAAATGCAATATTTTGACAATTTTCGTACTTTTTTAATACAAATTTTTACCAATTTTTAAGAATCCCAAATGAGACCAGGGAGTTAATCAAACTTCAAGGTGTTTTGTTAAAGAAAAAGCGTCAATGGTTTAGTATTAGTGTTCGTAAATGATTTGAATTCACTGCCCATTACTCCAACTGGCAACATCGTGCGAGACTCGGGTCCGTTCGTGCCACTTACTCTAGTGTTAGTTCCTCCCACGCCCCACTCGTGTCTCCATCTGGTATTAGTTGTATTTTGTATCTGCCTCTGGGGTCAGTCGTCATTAGTGAACGAGTAGCATTCTGCGTTGTGTGTCACACTTGACATAAGTCTTTCTCAATATTGTTTGTTATTGCTCTATTCTGTTCAGTTCGTTTTGACGAAGGAAAGATCACGGCTTAGTTATAGAAAGGATTGAATCAAAATAGTTTCGTCGAACAATGAAGGAGGAGCATTATTCTCTCATCAACGAATCTGGTTCGGTTTATGTTGCCCATGTATCTCAGAACTCCGGATCTGACAAAAATCTTGCATCTAATATTGCATGGAATTTAAATGAATAAGGAATTTCACTAAATACTTGGTCGTCGTTGGCTGCGATTGTACTAATATTAATATTGGGTAGAAAAATGGTACTATTCTTTAATTCGAAATCTAAATGGGACGGCACACTGCGTTGGGCTGTCTGTTTACTGCATTTCATTAGGCTACCTTTCTTTCACCATTTTCAGCACTGAGATGGGGAAACATCTGGCCCAGGATCTTTGTAGACCAATTGCAGAGAATCCCAGAGTGTATGAAAAACTGGCAGTGATAAATTTTCAACCAATAGATTGTGCAACCTCAGAAGTGGACAGAAAATATTTATGCAAAGACCAGATATATCTTTTAGACATATGTCAGGAAATCAAAAGTTGTGACTGTCCAAATGACAAGTCGTATAGTGACTCCGTCCCAATATCCCCAATATGAAATTCGCCATGATCATAAAACCTATAGGGCATTACAATAAATCGTGGCTGTTATTTTTAACCCTTTCAGGACTGCCGCACACGTAACTCTACGAGAAGATGGCACGCCAGCTTGAAAGTCGTCCTCAAGGGGTTAAAATTAATTCTAGTTTTCAAATATATTGTCTCCTTTGTATTTAAATTACCAATATTTCCCAATCCATGCTTCACCGGAATTGAAGATAAATCTTTGCTCATTGATGGAAATCTAGTTAGATTTCTCATACATACAGTAAATGTAAATTGGACACTCGCAGATGTCTGGGATCTTTTACACGAGCAAAACACATCCACTACACACTTATAGGTAAAGGCATCGAAGATTATGTTTGTTTGGATTTTAAACTCATGAATACTTTTTTTAAGTCTTGTTTCTTCTGGTCTTGGTTGTAAGATGTCCTAAGATTACAATATTTATCATAAAATATATTTATGAATTGGACAATCCTATAATAGGAAATTGTAGGGATTGATGCCTTATCAGAAATATTTTTTATACTTTTTGTGTCACTGAATTGTTAAAAACTAGGAAACTTACTATTGTAATGTTGACCTACCTTACTAATCAATCTAACCTCTCTTCAGAACAACATCGGAGCACATTCCCGCATATATGGAGTTTATTTGATAGCAAATCTTTCGGACTTCCAAATATATGACAATTAATGGACTGTATCGCAATTTTATTGGACGTTGGCGAATCCATTTCTCAAGTGAAATGAATAGAATAAATCGATACCAAACAATATCGAGAAAGACTAATGCTTAGCATGACACCTAAAACAGAATGCTATTAATTCACTAATGACGACTAACACCTAGACATTGACATAATAAACCACTAATACAAGGCCGCGAGTGGGGAGTGGGAGAAACCGACACTAGAGTAAGCGACATGAACTAGCCGGAGTCTCGCACGGTGTTGCCAGTTGGAGTATATAATGGGTAGTGAATTAAAATTAAATACGCGTGCTAATACTAAACCATAGACACTTTTTTCTTTTAAAAACACTTTGAAGTCGTTTGATTAACTCCGTGGTCTCTTTGCGGATCCTTAAAAATTAAACGAATTTGTTTTACAAATTTAAGAAAATTGTCAAAATATTGTATTTTTTGTTAAATTTTTAAGGATTTGCGCGATTGAAAGATATTCACTAAACAGAGAGATAATTTTTTCTTATGTAACCGTACCGTGTTTTGTACTGTAGGATTTTAAAAAATTAAGGAATCAAATATTTTAAGAAAATAGTGAAATTTTCTACTTTTTTCAATTATCTAGACGCTTTGCGCGATCGGAAGATATTATTAGATTTGAATAAGTCCTTTTCTGTCATTTAAATATGCACCAATCGCAACTTTTCGGCTCTATAGCGTTTCGGAAATATAATTTGAATTTTTTCGCTGAACCGTAATATCACCGGACAACAAAATTTTTTTTCATGTTGCTTGAGAAAGAAAGGGTATGTACCTATGTATTTTTATGCCCTAATTTCAGATCTGTTAACAGTTTTTTTCAATCGCCCATAGTTTTTGAGCAACGTAGTAACTCTTATTACATACATTAGGACATCATATTCAGATTGCAGTATTTGCACAGGCATATTAAAATGTTACAAACCTTCACTTTCTTGTGTACTTGGCCTATCGACTGTGCTTGGCTTGAGGAATATCCATTTTCAATGTCCAACAATAGTCGGCTAGCAGTCACCATGCTCGTCACTTACTGATTCATGGTTTTCAGGGAAGAAATCTAAGTGGGGTGCAAGAAATGGATTTTCAATGACATTTTGTATCCCATGGTTTTGAAGGCCTTTAAGCAAGTTATTGACGATTTGCCTTAGTTTTCCGCTTTGTGATTTCCGAAGAAGTGTTTTGCTAACTCCTTAAACGATGCCCATACTGCGGCTCCCTTATTAGTCAGTTTACTCTCAAACATCGGATCCTGAACTAGTTGTCTAAATTGAGGCCCAACAAATATGCCTTCCTTAATTTTTGCTTCACTCACTTTTGGAAACTTCAGACGTAAGTACTGAAATTCACTTCCTCCACAGTCCATCGCTTTAACAAAATTCTTCATCAAAATTAATTTGACGTGCAATGGAGGCAAGAAAATTTTTTTTCTGATGCAACTGGTGGTTCGTTCTCTTGATTCCTCACACCCGGTATGAGGAACTGTCGCTTGGACCACACCTTCTTGATGTAGTGCTTTTTTTCTGTCCCTGCTGTCCCACTGGCACAGAAAGCAACAAAACTTGGTGTAGCCTGCTTGCAACCCAACCAAGACGGCAATCACTTTCATGTCGGCGCAGATATGCCAAGAGTGCTTGCTGTACTCAATACTGGACAACATATGCTTCAAGGTTTCGTATGTTTGTTACATACGAACGGTTACATTCTACAGGAATCGAAGGGCGCTTGTTACCATTATGTGACAGAACTCCTTTTAAGCTGACTTTTGAAGAGTCTATAAACAAGCGCCATTCTTGAGAGTTATGTTGTAGTCCTAGAGCCTTAAACAACGAGTCAACATCATTACAAAATATCACATCACCATCTTGGCAAAAGCTTCCACGTGCTGCCAAACAGAAACATCTGTCCTTATAAAGTGGCTCATGCATTGAATCGTATTTGCGTTGTAGGATTCTCGATCCAAAAACGCCTGTTATAATTTTTGACATACAGCCTCTTTTTTATGAAAATTATAATTTGAAGAGCATTTCAAACCCAAACATTATCTTATTGGTCGGTAATTAATTTTTTCAGAAAGTATTTTTGACACAAGATCCGACATATTTCAATGACATTTTCTATGTACTTGTAAGCAATTACGAGTAGTGTTGCTGAAAAATAGTGTGTTATAGAGGTTTTTCGAGATTATATTCGGGTTCAGTGACCATAAAAACACTATTATCAGTTAAAATCTCAAAGGCAACAAAAAATATCCTTTCTACGACATTGATTCAAATAAAAGAAAGGAGTGGATAGAGGTTTTAGTGAGAGTTCATGTTGCATAAAATTGGAGGGTGATAGACAAATTCTGATTCATTTTTCGAATTCAGAGCGTGAAAGTACATAAGAATTACCTAAAATCATAAAGGCAAAAAAATGGTTGTTGTCCAGTATATACAGGGTGTCGACACTTATCCTGGTCCAATAATTAATTTCTAAACCGTTAGAGATGAATTTTTAGTTCTAATTAGAAAAATGTTTTAAATAAAGGGAATGAATATATTTTAGGGTTTTTGAGTCACTAAAAATATTTCTGAAAAAACTACGAATTCTAACTTTTTATGTGGTCTCCCGATCCTATCAGTCATATTTAGTAAAATATTTTTCACACTCTAACGTTTCAAACAAAAAAAAGTCCTCTCTTCTGTGACTGAAATTGAGCGAGTTATGGAGCTTTGAATTTCAGGATTTTTAACCAATCAGCAACCTCGTCGAGAAAGTGCTGAGCATAGATTGGTCGATCGTCTTCAAGACTGCTATTGAAATGGTGTAAAGTGGTCTAAGTCAGTGATATTCAAAGCACTATGACTCGGTCAGTTTTAGTCGCTCAAGAATGGAATTTTTCTTGTTTAAAATGTTAGAGTGTCAAAATAATTTACTAAATATAATTGATAGGACCGGGGGACTGTATAAAAAGTTAGATTTCGTTAATTTTTCAGGAATATATTCATTGGCTCAAAAATATATATTTTAATTCTTCCCTTCATTTAAAGCATTTGTCCATTTGGAACTATATGTCTATCTCTAACGGTTTAGAAATTAGCTATTGGACTGCGATAAGTGTGGACACCCTGTATACTATAGGATCAAATGCATTGGGACACTTTTGGATATAAACATTTTTTCTGATATCAACAGAAAGGCTCAACGAACTGCCCTGGAACTCTAACCACGAAAAGAATAGTTTTGGATTCACATTTTGCATTGGAAATTCGGTCACGAGGGCAGTAATACTCTTAGGATAGTCACCTATGTGTATCAGCTACTCGTAGTGTGAAGCGATAGCCATCCTCAAAGGGTTAAAGAGATCGACCAGAAATTGATGAAGAACAAAATGATTTGGGCCAAACACAGACAGTTCATAAGGATTTGCAACTATAATCAATGTTTTAGTTTCCTATGCGCAATAATGTTATATATATTCATAAAATTAAAAAAAATATTTGGGATGACATAGAGGATTTAATTTTTTAACATTTTTACTTCCCAAATTTTTACAGTATGTTATTTGCTTATAACGTGCAGAGTTTAATACCAATTTATAAAATACATACAGAATAGGTCACAAATGCTAGCGAGGAATTTCTTGAAAATTGCAAGAACATTATTTGAATATTTGAGGAAATATGAGCATTTGTAGTAAATAATTTTCAAATGAGGGTGTGCGAAGAAGTATAGCATAATTTTTCTTTTATAATTGCAAAGTCGTATACATGAAAATTCCCGTTGATTACATATAAGATTTAGAAATTTCGCTACAATGTCGATATCTTTCTAAATTTTTACGATATTCAACTAGAAATTTTATGTAGGCTGCACTATATATCAGGATGTGAGATTATGAAAAAAATATTATGCTATGTTTCACGCATACGCAAATATTTTTTTTCGAATTCTCTTATTTCCTAGAATATTAAAAGTATTTCCTTGAAATTTTAATTTAATTCTTCGCTGCCATATTGTGACATATTATGTATGTTTCGTATAATTTGCTAGTAAACTTTGCATGTTATAAGCAAGAAACACGTGGAAAAATTTGGGAGTTTAAAAGAAAATCTTTATATCTCATCGGATTTATGAAAATGCATGACACACAGCAAACAAAACCATTATTGAAAATTAAATATAAACATAAGATTTCTGTGCAACACCGTGATTACAGGGCCTTGTCTCCTTCAACAATATCTGGTCACTTAGTAAATGCTCTTGTGATCATATCTTCTCAGAAAAATGTGAGTCCAAGCCTTTTAATTGCGTGGTCGAAGTTTAAAGGCAGTTCTTCCAGCCTTTCTGGAGAATTTTGAAAAAAAATGTCTCAATCCGAAAGTGGCCAGAGACTTTTGATCAGATCAGGTATTTAAACTTGAAAATTGCATGAGATTAAACTGAAAAAAATTAAATGGAGACTCCGTCTAACACTGTTTTTCTGTGTTCCGAATTATTCATAACTGCTATATTCGTTAGTGTCCGCAATAATTTCTACAGGACTGCTTTTTTCATTTCCTTCTTTCGGAATGAAGATTCTTTGCTTCTTTTGAAAAAAAATCCATAGTCCATTTATATTAACGTCCCGTTTTAAAGCAACGCGAAGGCTATTTTGCGATTGAGCTCGTAATTTTGAACCACGGTCAGATAACGAGGACGACGCCTGAGCTGGCGCTACCCCTCCAAACTTCCACGCCACACCAACGGGAGGACGTTTGACCTCTACGTATGGTTTAGAGTGCAACAGGTCCCATACACGGAGGATCTTCAGTAGAATCGGGTTTCGAACCTGGAGCGCTTCGGCCCCAAAGCCAAGACTTCGCCGCTAGGCCATCGCGGCCTGCAAAAAATCAATAACTGCTGAGAATGACTGGAAAGTACTGGTTGCTGACCATCCCTTGTAAGACTCTATTTCGTTTCAAATCCATATGAGTTGAAAGAAGCACTTCATGGTTTCATTTCAAAATCTATGTAAGTGTCGCTCCGTATTAACTTCCAGTGATATTCAGTGCAACATTATTGACAGGTTGTCTTTTAATTTTTATTAACATATAACAATGACTAGGCAACACACACAAATTAACAATTAAGAAAAGAGGATCATAATATTTTTGGGTTTCTTTTCGTGTTTCCCCAGTCGGTATTTGGTGATGATCTCTCCGCTTCTGCCGAGAAATTTAAAGAACATTTTATATCACGTGACCAGTTCGTATCTCGCATGTGCCAACAAGTGTTAACATTTTTTGCCCAGATGTTTTCATGAACAGTATTAATCCTTAATAGGAAGGCGTTGGCGTACAGGATACGTCAGTGAGTTATTTCTTGCTATGAATTTTCGACTATTCCTCCCTGACCTTCCCCCCCCCCTCTAACCTAATACTAACATCCCTCGAGTACAATGTATCTAGCCGATTCGTTCACTCTCACTCTTTCCTCCTATTCCTCCCTGAGCCTTCTCCCTCCCTCTAACCTAATACTAACATCCCTCGAGTACAATGTATCTGTCTTATGCAGCTATACTCGCAGAGCAGTACACACATGACCTTGAAAAGAAGTACATATATACACACAGAAAAGCACAGAATACTGTGGTGTCTTGGCCTAGGTGTGACCAAATAAATGCAAGCTTAGGGTGACCTAAGTACTTTATTTATACAGCAATAATTAAGAAAACACTTCTCGCGGAGAAGTCTGGATTAAATATGATTATTTACAAAGTTCAGTCAAGAAGATCATAGTTCTAAGACATCAAAGTTCAATGGAAAATTAGTCCGCAAAGAATAATAATAATATTTACAGGAGGATAGCTTCCACCTATCAACGGGATACCTAACCACGAGACTACTAGGAGTGCTCGCAAGTTGATGAGCCTAGAGTTCGGGAAATTGCCGATTCCTCGGAGTTGCTTACCAAAGTCCGAATTAATTCGGGACTTGAAATTCCGAGCTGATCACACAGCTCTCTGTCGGCGCTTCCGGAGTCTGAACCCAAGTTCGAGCCTCCTATCGGTTCTTCACCGCCCTCCTTCTCCATCCAGCATTCTGTCTTTATCCCCTACTTCAAGGAGTGGAGCTCCGCCTTCCTTCCACTCGACTGGCTAATCGTACTCCCGGTTGACCAACATCTCACCTTCCAAGTTCCCAGTGGTCAAATACTACCATGGGGATAGTTCTTGGGTTTCGCCACTACCGGGGCTATTCATGTATGACACGAAAGGGTACCGCTAATGCGCTCTCTGATAGATATTGATTTCTCTGCTTTGTGATGGCTCTCTGTGTGAAGCCATTACTTTTGCCAGTGTCTCGTTAACGATCACCAGGTGCAGCTCCTGCGGGTTGCAGCGGACATGAAAGAAACTGGACTCTCTTTTCCGTGGGAACGGTGCTCTCGGGGAGGAAACATCACAATACAGTGACAATAAATCCCTCATATCCCCCTCATCTCTTGAAAATTTTTCTTTCCAGAATCCTTCAGAGACGGGTATTTTTTTTGAAATTACTACAATTCCTACAGATTGTTTAGTGTTTTTCATACTTTAATCATCATGCCAGAAAAATAGGAAAGATTAACCGCTATAATCCTCTGGGCATTTAGAGTAATGGAATATGTAGCGAAGAAGTATATGCTTGATTTGTAACTAAATCCTAGGGAAGAAAATCACGTGCGGATCGGAAGAGAAACGCATATTCCCTTGGCAAGTTATTTCCTCTTTTTTAGACTATTCTACCCGTTTCATACAGATTTTAATTGGGAATATATATCGTTAAATTCAAAAAAATAAATTTCATGTTCTGTGTGACAACTTTACTTCGTGCATTGTCAACAAAAATTTATTGAATTAATCTGAATACAGATGGATATAATTTTCAATTTTCTCTTTCATTCGCAATCTGAGTAAACATTAGAAACCTCCCCTGAGATATATTATTACGATCTGAAATATTTCGCTTTTTAAATGCACTCTCATGAAGTCAGTTCAAACTTCCAAAAAAATACAGTGAAATGCGTGTTATAAGATCTATGTTGACCGTCCACCAGAAGATTAAATAGAAATTTGCAAATGCGACACATGGTGTCCCAAAAGCTACTCAGACACTTAATGAAGAAAATTGGTGTCTATTTTTTGAAAAATACTGGTTTTGAGTTACATTAATTTTCTATGTGTTCAAATTTTAACTAAAATAAATCTTTCATTGAATGCTAATCGAGGAAAAAAATACTTATAAACGTTTAATTAATTAGTGCTCTGCTATAAATTTTCAAAAAATAAAAATCTATTGAGCTTTTGCGATAATTTTCATCTTGTCTCGATAACGGGGCACGTTGGCATTTTTGCTTTGTTTATTGTAAATGACAAAATAACTTTGATAATATAAAAATAATAATTTCTGAATTGAAGTGCAACACAAAAAAAGTTCAATTTAATAATATATGCCAAAAAGTACCTCAAAAATGAATTTATTAAAAATGGTTAAATGTTAACTTCGACTTCTTACCCTGACTTCCCCTGTATACTGATTATATGCTGTTTATATATAAAAATCCTGGTGTTAGCAGTTAAAACAGAAAACATATCCTTAAGAATAGAATAGTCAATTTGAGTGACGATGAAGTCACATATCAAACATAATTGCACATGTTATCTAACATTTCACTATATTTTGCTTTGCGTTGTTCTGCAACTTCACTTCCTTTTTCCTACTGCGTGAGGCTAATCTAAGTCTAAGATAATAATGGCGCAAAGCATTTAGTGTGTGAACCTGAAAATTATTTATCGAGCTTGTGGATCCTGAGTTTATGGACTCAATTAAGCGTCTCATAGAAGACATCATCAACTATAGGCAGTGGCGGCTGGTCCATTAGGGCTGCAGTACACATTGAAATTTCTTAAAATTTGTATTTTCGTTTTTTAATCTTATTCGCTTACTTTTTCACTCTCAGAGCTCCATGACTTACGAAAATGCAAAAAATTATTAAAAAATTGAAAAGAAGACAGAAAATGTATCAACAAGTAAGGGAGAAGCAGGTCTGAACTAAAAAGTACTTTGCCTCCCCAAAATTCGTTCACTGCGCTGAAAATTCGGAGAGAAAAAAGCAACTCTCTACCCTTTAACATAGACGAGAAAAGGGCTGCCGGGCGAGCAGCTCTGGCTGGCACGGAGTCAACTGAACGAGAAAAAGATGCTCTTTTTAAATTTATTTTTCTTTTTTTCCTTATTCTCGCACAAAGTGGTAATCTCATTGGCTGCCTGCTTTTGGATTTTGGTTTTGGTTTGTGTTGCATCGACAGAAACACATCTGGTTGATTGATTATTTGCTTTCTCTTGATAGAAGGCGAGATTTCTTTTGAAGAAGATATTCATTTTTGGAAGAGTGTTATCAAGTGAAGAGGGCGAGGAGGGAAATGTGTAGTTAGAGCTCTTTTTTTCCGTCAGCAGAATCATCACATCAACATTCACCGAACTTTCTGTTAGTAAGACTAGTAGTAAATGTGATATATGCTGGTTATTTAATTTGATTGAAAGCCAGGAAATTTCATATCTGGTTTTCGAATTAAAAAGTTTTTCCTTAGCATAAAAATAGCTTTTTAAATATGTGTTCTCTTGATAAGTGTTATCTTGCAGCCGTCCTTTTTGAGCTCACGAGCCGCCACTGACTATAGGACTATGAATTGGTTTCATTGTCTGAAAAGAAATTATATTAATGTTTTTACTAAGTTATTATCTATTTAGATCTATAAACAATCTATCAATTATCTATGTAGATTTGTTAACAATCTGAAATTTTAATTCAAAAATATTAGATATTAAGGAGCATTTTTTATTTTAGGTGAGACATTAGAAGTAACTTTTAGTGAATTGTGATCTATTATTATAGTTATAATAGATTATTATATATATATTATAGTTATTTGTTATTAGTAAATATTCATCACAGTTTTCAGTACAAGCTTTAAAAGCTTACGCACAATAATAAAACTGTCTTTTAATTCACCGTTCGCATTTGCAACAACTTTCTCAGTATATTTTTGATCCCCATAGAAGTTTGATGCATAGTCGTTTTATGCTTCTGTAATTGGATTCATCGTTGCACTTTGGATTTTTAGGTCCTGGGCACACATACGAAGAATTGCTGCCAGTAAATAAAAAATTAAAAAATAAATAACTTTTTTAATACAATAATGGAGCATATGGAACGCTTATTAATATCTAATTAATACTTAACTTTCAACACACAAATATTAATATAAATGAAGAAAAAGCAATAAAACTTTGTTTCCATTAATTTAATTTCAACATTTTTTTATCTTTTGGTGAGAGATATTTCTCAAAAAAGAAGAGAAATCAGAATATAAATGCATAAATCATTCTTCGGGACAGAAAATATATTTATTTTACTTGCACTAATCAAACAAAAACTCTTGTGAAAAGATCAAAATGGTGTGTCGTTATTCACAGTCGAAATATTTAAAATGATGAAATATAGAAAGCATATTTTTCATTGTGAGAACCGTTGCTTTAGTTATTAGCATTTACTTTTGATACAACTAAAATTGAATATTATGCATTCATTGTCGAAGTTTTTGTAGGCTTGGGTGCGCAGGAAATAAATTTAAACTTCAAATACTAAGAGTTTCTGATCTACGCATAAGGAATCTCGATGCAGGGTCCGGGCATACGCTCGACTTATCGTCCTTCAGAACGCAAATTATTTGATTTTAAAAATATCTTAGGCATGCTTGACATCGATTTAATTGCGTATGTTGAAATTCTCAGCTCACCTGCAGCGCTCGAATTAAAGGATTCGAATAATTTCTCACATTTTTCTCTCTTTCATGATGTTCTTTTTTTAAAACTCTCAGTATTTTGTTTAATTTAGCTTTTAATATATCATGATTTCTCTTTTATTTTTTAAGCATTTTTCCAGTCTCATTCCCTCATTTTCTACTTTCTCTTTCTATTTTATGGAGTCAGTGACTTAATTAGACAGTGTGGGGCCGCTGTCAAATGATTAGTATGAGGTTCTATTTTTCAGTCCTGGCGAGCAGGACAGTAGTTGTGTTTAAGTGTTATAATTTTAACATGTTGTGTTGAGAGCCCTCTACCACAGGCATTTTTCCAGTTCCGTCACCTTAACACGCGGTTTGGAGTTTCATGTTTTAAAAGAATTCAATGGCAGTGCCCATATGACTCATTTGCCCAGTTACCCAGCTTTTGTCTACTGGAATCCCTCTGAAAACTGCCGTTTTATGGTTTATATAATATATACGAGCATGAAACTTATAACATAACATTATTTTAAAATATTCCTCGGCATTATTAAAATATAAACTTTTAACTTAACAATATTTTATAATATTCCTCTGCATTATTAAAACATAAACAGAGTAAACTATTGGATTTGTTGAATACGTTTAATGATGAAAATATTCCAGGGCATACTTATTTTTGCACATACAGAAACAGTTACTATTTTTTTAAATCGTGATTTTCCCTACAATGTGAAGTAAAAAAAGTATAATCGTTATTTCTTCGAATCAGAATTTCATTCATTTCAAGCTTGTTGGAATAAAACATTTCACAAAGGTTGCTCTGTAGATTGTTGAAAGAAAAATCAGCTCACCAAACGTCAGTATCTACTTCTTTCGATTTTAATGATGTCTTGAAATCCAAGACGTAGCGTTTTTTCAACTGGTGAGAAAAAAATATATACTTTCCGACGGTCGTTGTCATGGGACGAAATAAAAATACGGCAACCAGCTCCATAGGGAGAAGAAATATTGATGTACGATTACGGTTTTTGTGTTCCAAGGCAAACAGGAATACTGTTTCAACAAGAAATGTTTTAGAAGGTAGTGTGAAATGTAAAGACATTATTTACAGGTCATTTTCTACTGTAGAACATTATAAACAGGCCCTTTTATGCGTTCAAAACAAATTTTGTGGTATTTATTTTCTTGTGAGGTAACCCAAGAGATCGCGTTAAAAGGATTGTATATACCTATAAACTAGAAATAAACATTCTTTACTTTGCCTTTCTGAGAATAAGCTGAACCCAACATTATTTAGAGAGGTTAATTTGAATAAAAGTTTTGTACTTATTGGAACAATATCTCATATCTGAATAAAAACGCGTATCACTCTTTTTCATGATAAAAAATTAATTGCATATAAATTTTAATAAGAAATTTTTATAATATTAAATTTAAATATAGTCTTAAGTAGACATTACAGGTTTGTTTTACAGCATAAACAAATGTAAGAAACAATATTCAGTAATAACATGATTTGAAACTCCTAATTTCACAACACCTTAATCGACCTTAAAGAAAAAGCAAAAATGCATGTCAAGTTTTTCACTTGTGTAATATTTTGCTAGAATTAGAGCACAATGAATTACATAGTGAACTTTAGAATTCTCTGGAATAGAAATTTACAGAATGGCGGCGAATAACGTCGCTAAGTAGAGGCCGCGCCACCCTTGAACTATAGAAAAGATCGAGAAGAATCAAGACACCACCCTCTAATCCTCGCGAGTAAAGCGACGTATACCCTGAACTCTAGAAACGTCGAGAACAAACCAGAGACACCACCACCTGGCCCATTCAACAAGTCAAAGGACGGAGTTTGGACCCCGAGATATATAAATGGGTGGAGATAAGAAAAGAGGGATCTGAGAATGAGGTAACAAGAAACGAAGTGGTTGGTTTTGATAGAAACTATGAAGTGGCCGATTTCTCCGAATGGTTTCATTATCCAAATGACGGTGGTTGCCTGGTAAATTAAAAATATTTTATTGAGACCATATATGGTGAGTGAAGAAGGCAATTAAGTGACTTGGTTCTGTTAGTACCATTGCTTGGAAACTACAAGTGCATATATTTTAATGGATACTGGACTGGAGATAGCGTAACGCCGCCTGGTGAGTTTGAAATACATTTCATGGTATCGAATCTCTAGAGACAATTATTAGAGACTGTTTTAATTATTTTTAGGTGATCTTACTCTTTCAGGGCCTATTTTATTTAATGCTAAATTTATAATTAAATATCTATATCGTAAATAAAGTTTAATGTTATATATTTGAAATTAATATTTTCTTTCTTTGTGCCGTATTCTGTGTGTTAAATTGATTACGTTAATAAAAATAATTATTAGACAAAGGTCGAACCTGGGATTCCTAACTAAACTAATTGCATTTGATAAACCTATTTGAATTAAACCTAAGACTAAATATAATCATAACATTTCACACTATTTTATTTGTGTACAGTAGAACAGCAAAAAAGGTAACTGGTAGTAACTATATAGAAATTAATGTGTAAAAACAGTTAATCTATATAATGACTAAACGACAAGTATTTTATAGAAATTTAGATCAAGTTTATGTTCGGGAAGTAAAAGCTAAGTGCTTTGAAAATTATTCATAAATTTAACTTAATATGCTAAGTAAAATATGTGGTGTGACGTTCTCGTTTACCATGTAAAATCTGATAATAAAATCCATAAATTCATGCAAACCTAATTGGTTTATATTGCGATACCAGATTTTCGAAACTAATTATTTCGCATTGATTGAAACTAGCACGAGAATATTGTTCAAATATCCAATTGAACTTAGTTATATATGATAATATTTAAGTGTATAATTCTATGTTGAAGCCATGGAAGGTTGAATTTAGCTTGTTTGATGCTTTTCAATATTTAACTAACATCATTAATGAAAAAGTCATTGCATTGCAAAATTTGAAAATATAGCAATAGAAACATGAAAATTCTACAATATAGAATAATTCTAAAAAGAAACATATCTTCGATTTCATTTTAATATTATTTTTATCAAATTTCTATAATTGGGGTGCAGTAGAGAAACTTTTGATATGCATGATAATGTGTCTGTCTCTCTTTAAAAAAAATAGCTATAAAAATTAAACAGATTCATAAGACGAGAATTCAGAGCTTTTTTCTGCTAGATTGAGGAAAAAAGCAACTTAATGGTCACTTTACTTAAATGAAAAAAAATAATGCTTTTAATGCAATTTTCAGAAAGCAGCATTCTCAGGAGAATGTGCGGTATTGAACGAATTAAAACAGTACTGATTTCTAATCAAAGAGAAAAAAATATATATAATAATACAATTTTCGTTTTTTCCCAAAAGTCAAACAGTTGAGCAAAAAAGGATTGGAAGATATACATAGACCAAGTTATTATTGGAAGTCATTCCGATTTAGGTAGGAATAAAGGAACAATTCAAAGCAAAACACGATCTGTAATAATGGAGCCTTGTGTTTGCTCTCTTCAATTTAAAGTTTCCCCTCATTCTCAAATACACTTGAACCAAAAGCGATCTTTTGCCGTTCAGATGTTTCCCGATTAAAGCTTTCTAAAGTATTATATTTTTTTAATATAATTCTAAATATATATATCTTTAATATAATTCTAATAATTTTAAAATTTGCGAATTGAGAACAAAATAATAGAATAAGAGTTTCTCTGAGCAAAATTTTTTACATCAGAGATTAATTATCCTAAGTAACAATTTTAACATTTTACAAGAGAGCCAAACCATCTTCTAGAGCGCAAGGCATTGCAATGCACGATTTCTATTTTAAACTTTGCTATCTTTTGTTCTTTTCGAAAATGTAACTACGACACTTAGCTCATCCAAAGATGCATTCAAGATAAAAACATTAAAATCAAAAAAATTGGACTTAAGATACTTTGGATTTGACACATAGAATTATGTATTTAATGCCATGACCGAATAGTAGATAAGTATTTCTTATTTTGGAAATGATTTTGAATTTTTATTATTTTTTTAATTAATTTTTTTTATTTTGAATCTGATGTAAGTAGATAATATAAAATAAAATCCAGAAATCTGCTTTTATTTTTCCTATTCTTAAAAATTTTGATGGCATCAGAATTATCTTATAACTAGATGCATGTTTGTGGTTTTATTTTGCAGACACGAATATATTAACACATTTTGGAATTTGAGAGAAGAAACTAAATTAAATCCATTAATGAATTAAGCTTCCTGCTTAAAAAATAAGGAAGAAATATCCTTACAACATACATTTATAACACTTGGTACAATATTGCAATTGTAAAAAATTTAATTGTTAATAATTTCTCAAAATATAAAAATCTTTGATACACTAATTAAATTGATAAATAAAACTTATAATTAGGTTCTCTCCAAATACGGATTATGCATAATGATCATATGCAAATATAAAATATGCATAAAGGACCGATTAATTCAATTATAAATTTTAAATGTCTTTAATTTATTAAGGACAGTTTTTGCAAAATTTATGACCTTTTTCTTGTAGTATTCTTCTTTTCAACTTTCATAAGACTAATGAAATTTTAAAAGAAGCACAAGAGCAATACGATAAATACAAAAAAAATTATGTTAAGATGTGACTACTTTTACTGCGTTCGTTATCAAACCGAAATTTGTTAAGACAATCTGAATATAAATGATTATAGCTCTCTAATTTGCTCTATCTTCGCAATTTGAATGAACACGTGACACCTCATCTAAGATGCATTATTAAGAACTGAAACCCGCAAAGTTTGGTAAGAAAAATCTGTGTTTTGATTACTAATAATATCGAACAATTAAAATCACCGTAGAGTTCTACATTTGAGGCCAATTTATATATTAAAGATAATATAGAATAATAGAAGCTTCAATACAATTATATGTAAATAATTTTATTTAAAAAAACTTTTCTCTGATTTCTCTTTCCATCAATCTAAGTACAGTTTGCTACTTCAAAGCAAACACAAAATTTAAAATTTTTCAAATATTGATAATGCTGCAAAGTCACACTACTTTTCAGCACTGTGCATCATCACTACCTGAATTACCAAGTTGTTGGAAAGATGCCGTATTGTGAATCAAACATTTATTTAGGGAAAGAAATAAATCAAACTTATTTTTATCACTCAAATACAAATAAAATTAATTGCCTGAGACGTTTTTTTCCCTCAAGAACACGTTCAGAGGACATGGCGAGAATTTCAAAGATTCTCTTATCATTCCTTCAGGTAAATAGACGGTTCCTCTCCTAGTTTCAAAATGCGAGTTGTTTTGAATACGTTCTTGCTGATGAGACTAATTAGATTTCTAAATTAGGAGCAAACTCGAGGCTGATAATTTTAAAGACAAAGAGAGAACTTATTGTTTCAATGTTTCTTTGTTTTTCTGAAAAAAATGGTATTTTCAGATTGCAAATAATGGGTAATAATGATAAAAAAGTGTTGAAAAATTAAAGAGTGGAATCCCATGATACTTCAGTAAATAAATAAGGAAGTGATGCATAAATATTGAATTCCTTATTTTGATTACAGCAAATCTTTCATATTCATTATAAATGTCTTCATTTATTTTGAATATGATTTCGTAATTGATTTCTTATCAACCCAACATTTTTCCTGATTCAGAAAATTTTCATTATTTTTTACCAGAAAAAAGTATTTCTTTGTTTACTTAAATCTATAATCTTCAGGTGGTGTTCTACCTCAAAAACTGCATAAATTCATGAAAACGATATCCTTATATGATGCTGGAATTTTAAGAGTGACTAAAGATTTCTTTTACTGATATTATATAAATTGAGGTTGAACGGTTGTTATTTTTTGTCTTTTTAAATGAAATATTATCGAGTTAATCTAAATTATATCCTTTGCTTATATCGAACGGCTTTTATAGGGTTCAAATAACACATATTTTCCTTGTTTAGTTATTTGTGAATTCATGAACTAATTATATGCCGTTATCATATACAACTTTAGCGTTAGTCATGAAAACAGGAGACATAACCTTAAGAACTGAATAGTAAATTTGTAATAGTCAATTATAATGTAGTTGAATGACAAGCATAATTGTGCATGTCATTTGACATTTAACAACATTTTGCTTTACACTTTTCTGCTACTTCATTTCCTGTTTCTTCCTGCATCATGCTCAACTTAGTCTGAAATAAAAATGACACAAAGCAATTGGTGTATTACAAATGAACATGAATTAGTAATTTATGGATGTTGTGGATCCTCGGTAGGTGGACTCATTCATTTCATTTTCTTTGCTACCAAATAAGATGGCCCCTCCTGTTTTGGAAAGGGCTGTCGTTTCCATTCATCTAAGAAGACAGAAAATACTTGAGATATTTATGGATTTTGCATAATTTTTGTGCCATTATAAATAAATGTAATGATTTAATTTTAGTTTACAAGATTAAAAATGAGATGCACGTGTAGCGTACGGGTACGACTGTTAAGAGGTTAAACGCTTCATAGTAGACATAGTGTGGAGAGGAGTAAAAATTTGTTTCATTGACTGAAAATAAATAAATATTTTTCCTAAGGTATTTTCTATGCAGAAATCAATAACCTTCTGGTTAGCCATCTCGAAATGAGATTCAAAATTAAAAGATATTCATATTCTTCTTTTTTTAAAGGTGAAACATTAGAAGCAATATTTAGTGGATGTTGATTTATTTTCACTAATTATATGAACGTAAATATATATTACAGTTTCCAATACAAGCTATAGAAACTTATCTTTAAAAGATAACTGGATTTTGATTTGCTATTCTAAGTATCAACAACTTTCCCATTATATTTATGATTCTCATAGAAATAGAATGCATAGTCGTTTGATTCTACAGTAATTGATTTCATCGCCGCTATTTGGATTCTGAGGTCCTGGGTACATGCATGGAGAAATAATGCCAGTATATAAGAATCAAAAAAAATGTTTAATTTTTAATATAAGAATGGAGTATACAGAATATTGAGTCGTATCTAAATAATACTTTCAACTCAATGATATTAAGATAAAAGAATAAAAATAAGAAAACTTTATTTTTGGTAATTCAATTCCAGTATATTTATTTTTTTATCATTTGGTGAGTGCTATTTCTCGATAAAGAAGTAAAATCAATATATAAGTTTACGAATAATCTTTCCGATCAGAAAAAAATTATATAAATAATAAATATATAAATATTGAATCGTATCTAAATAATACTTTCAATTCATTGATATTAATATAAAATAATAAAAATAAGAAAACTTTATTTTTGGTAATTTAATTCCAGTATATTTATTTTTTTATCACTTGGTGAGAGTTATTTCTCGATAAAGAAGAAAAATCAGAAAATAAGTTAACGAATGATTTTTCCGATCAGGAAAAAATTATATAAATACTAAATATATAAAATATTATACTGAGAGTAAGCAAACAAAAACTCTTGTAAAAAGATAAAATAAATAGATTTAGCGTTATTCGCAATAGGGAGTACTTTTAGTGATTAAATAAAGAACGCGTAATCTTCATTTTGAAATTTGTTATTATAATTATTAGCATTTAATTTTAATACAGACAACTGAAATTAAATATAACTTTATCTCTTTGGCTTGAAAGGTGCAGGAAATAAATTTGCCTAGATTTCATTTTCTTATAAGAGTTTCTGATCTACGAATAAGGAATCTCGATGCAGGGCCCGAGAATTCGCCCGGATGACTGACCTTCAGAACGCAAATGATAGCTCTCATAAATATTAGCTTTTTTCAGACATGTTTAATATAGATTTCATCATGACAGCTGAAGTTCTGAGTACTTGCAGCGCTCGAATTACAGGATTCCAATACTGTTCTTTTTTAACCACTTAACAGTTTTGCCCGAACATCGTTGGGGACTGCAAAATGTGACTTCCCCAAACGCCACTCGGGCAGCTCGTTTTTCTACGCCAATCCACTGATTTGCCTGGCTTCTTCATTCCTTTTAGTTTGCGAAGAGTCTAATGAATAACTCTAGCAGCTTAATTAATGTTGGTTTGCAAAAGAAGTGAAAAACAGTTTTAAGTTGAGGTTTTATTACTTTTCCCTTACCCTTTTGAGGGCATTGCATTCAAAAAAATATTTACCTTAAAAATACATGGTTGATGTCCTATCATCGTACAATAAAATATTTTACACATAAATATTTTTTTCTGTTTTTAGACGCTTCAAAAGGGGATGGGGCGATTACATATACCCATCACCCTTCCACGGCCTGGAGTATTCTCAAGACCCTTCCGTGACTCGTATCGTAGTTTATTATTTCTGGGTTAAATCTGGAACTTAAAGTTTGTCTTAGCCTATTTTCTTGAAATACTTTGAAATAATGCATAACTCTGTGATTGAAATAGAAGGATTTTCCCATACATTTGTTTTCCCACAGCATTCAAAGCTGATCCATAGTATTTTTATGGATCTCTTTTAAAGGTTCGAAACAAAGCAGGTCTGCCACTTTATATCAGTAAATTCGTACCCTCCTTCTTGGAACTTGTTGCCAGTACATATGTTCGCATTTTTTCAGTTACAACAAAGAAACCAGATACAAAAGCTAGTCAACTGGACAATAATTTCAGCGAAAGGTACATCTGGAAAAACTCCAGAAGTCCTGAATTATGTCGCTAAGGAAAAATTCGGTATTTAGTATCCAAAACGAATCTCTACACAATAGACTTTGTTGAGGACTTATGTGTGTTGTAAAGTAATGTAAAGTTTCAAATGGAATAGGAACGGCATGTTGAAGAGGGCCCTCTCCGACAATCCGGGAAGACACTGCTATTTCTGTTGCACAAGAAAGAATTAAAAGTTAGCAACCTGTATCTATATGATATGTGACGTTTCTTATGCCTACATAAAAAAAGGAATATCCCTACTTCAGAAATTCGTTTTCGCGTTGGACATATTCTCTTACATTTGTTCAGTTTTGCTTTCTACTTGTTAACGTGTTGCGAATATTCTTTTCGTATTAATTCTATTCTAAAAGAAAAGAAAAATGAGTGACAATAAACGGCTCATATTAGAATATATAATTATGATATTGGATCAGACAGTGAAACGGAGATTTCTATAAATGATTCTAGCAGATGTGAAAATTCGCTTTCAGACTTCTCTAGTGATGAAGAAACGGAAAGTTTGGATGATCTAACTCAGGTTCGGAACTTTTGTGATATTAATATTAGTAATCCTCCACCACCACCTCCTCGATTTCCTTCCATAGAGAATCTTTGTGTTCATTTTCATATCGATGTATGTGATGGGACACTGCACTTTCTTAATACTTTTTTGATGGCAATCTCCTTGAAATGATAGTCTCTGAAACTAATAAATATGCAGAACGAAATATTTGAAACAGTAATTTCCGAAGGATGAGCAGAACTAGAAAATGGGAACCAACGTCGAAAATTGAAATTCAAGTGTTTTTGGTTTTTATTGTTTAAAAGCCTGGTATTGAACAATATTGGAGTAAGAGACAATCAACATCAACGCCATCTTTTTCAAAAATTATGTCTCATCGTCGTTTTCACCTTATTCACCACTATTTACAATTTTTGATGATGATATGTTTGACGCTAAAGCATATGAGTTTCCAAAATTACATAAACTTTCTCCTTTAATCAAGCATTTGAATGCTGATGGAAAAATTATCGCACCTGATAGAGATGTAACAATTGATGAAAGCTTGATGTTGTTCAAAGGACGATTAAATTGATAACAATATATGCCGCTGAAGAGGTCACTATTCGGTGTAAAAAATTTTATTCTTTGTGAATCAAAGTCTGGATATGTCAATCAATTCATTATATACTCTGGGAAAGACACAATGTTTGATGATAATTGACAACATTTGTGTAAGTCTTCTCAAGTGGTAATAACTCTTATGTATCCACTATTGAATAAAGGATATTACCTAACGACAGACAACTATTACACATCTCCAGAACTGGCAGACATCCCTTCCTTTTCAGAAAGCAAACAGATATTTAAGGAATATAGAAACTTTGAAGAAAAAATGTTCCAAACGAATTACTGTCAAAAAAACTAACAGAAGGTGAAATCTGTGCTTACTAAAGAAGGAAGGTATGTATCATTAAATGGAAGGATAAGAAGGTAAGAAGGTTGTAGCACTGTTATTTACAATACATAACCCTGAAATGACAGAAGTGCAGTCTCACATCTATGAAGTCAGAAAGAAACCAAAAGTAGTAATGGAATACAATAACACTATGAAAGGTGTTGATAGAATGGTTGAACATCTCACTAATTATCCCATCATGAAAAAGAGAGAGAAAAATATTCTTTCACTTTTTTGACCTATCATTGTGGAATTCTTTTGTTTTTACCAGAAGTATGAAGGAAAATACTCTCATTTCAATTTTAGACTGGACTTGTTCGACCGCCTAATCGAAAGGTATGGAACAGTGAATGAGAAAAAAGGACGACCGGGAATTTTGCGGAATCTTTTACGACTCCCTGAAAAACACTTAATAGAAGTGATTTCTCCCACAGAAAAGAAACTAAGACCTACGAGGCAGTGTCTCTTGTGTTACTCAAAAAGGAACGACAGCGGAAAACAGATGAGAACCCACTGAAAATGTTTAAAGTGGGGTCTCAGTTTTTAAATCCTGGAGAGTAGGACAGTAACAGTATTTAGGTGATATTAAAATTGTACCATTTTGGATCGGGCCCTCTAAGCCGATCTGACCCTAGGTATTTTGCCCGTTCTGCTATCTGTTAATCACGTAACTGACTTTGTTTTTTAGCTCAACAGCGAAGATTTGAACACTGAGGAATTACAAAGTTAATATGAAATATTAACTTTGTAATTCGGGGTAGCTGGGTACTCCTGACCCATTTCCTCAAGCCCTAATACCCAGTTGTCAAAGGTAGCTTTGTAAACGATGTAACTGAGCACCCCTTTATAGCAATTATATTGAGCCAAACAAAAAATTGGAATCAAATTGAATTTAAATATACTTAGTATTATCTTTAAAGTGAGTTAACTTTTTTGTGTAGTTATAAAATTACTCTCACCAGATAGCTTAAATAGAGTAGTATTTCAAGTAGTAAGAAGCAATTTTACTACCTTTATGAATATACATCCTTCTCATTTATTCTATTTCGGGTGGTGATCTGTTCGTGGTATTAGACAGGCGACATATCAAGTGTTACCAAAATGTGGTTTGGTAATTTCTATTATTCATATATTAGAAAAATAAAAAGGGGGTGCCTAGATGCCTCGACTTTTCAGTTTCTCCGCCTTACCTTATTAGAATATCTTTGTAAACAGAGGTTTTTTAAATTTATATACCTGTGTATTAAGATTTTGAAACAGCAAAATTTTATGATATTTATCTTCATTATTAAAAAAAACTGTATAAACCATTTCACTTTTTGGATTTGTTGATGCAACAATTTCAGGGCAAAATTATTCTTGCATATTCAAAAACAGTTTTCATTTATCGAAAATCGGGATTTCCCCTACAATGAGAAATGAAAAAAGGGTATAATCGTTATTGCTTCAATTCAGAATTTCATTCATTTAAACTTTGACGGAATATAAGCTTTAACAAGGGATGCTCTATGGATTTATTGAAAGAAAAATCAACGCAACAAACATTAATATCTACTTCCTTCTATTTTAATAATGTTTTGAAATCCAAAACGTACACATTTTTTCAACTAGTTAGAAAAGAAATTTGCTTTCCGTCGTCCGCTGTTACGGGAAGAAATAAAAAAGTTAACTATCTCTATAATGAGAAAGATTATTGATGTATGAGTGCGCTTTGAAAGTTTTGAGTTCCAAGGTGTGCAGAAATACAGTTATAATGAGCGAATTTTTCGAAGTTAGTGTTAAAAGTAAACATATAATTTACAGATCGTTTCCTACAGTCAAATATGTTGAAAGCAACCCCATTTATGCCTTCAAATCAAATTTAACTGTATTTTTAGTGAAGTAACCCAAGAAATTGCGTTAAAAGGATTATATATAAAGGAAAGCTTGAAATAAGCATTCTTCTTTCTTTTCTTTACTCTCAATATGTATGTTGAAATATATATTTATGAGTAAAAGCGAAATCCCAACTTTATTTCCAGAGGTAAATTTGAATTTGCTTCGATATAAAGTTTGAGCTTATTCGAATTATATATCGCATTATTCCAAAAATGAAAAATCGCTGTGTTTTATGACAAAAAATTAATTTTAATATAATACAATCAAACTAATGGACTTCAAATATAGTTTATAAATGGATGTTACAGGTTTAATATCATGAGAAAATGTGGGAAAATTGTCCAATGCTAGTTTAGTTTGAAACTTCTGCTGCCATAACACCTTTATCGACCTTAAGACAAAGCAAAATAGCATTACATGTTTTTCTAGCACTTCTGTTTCTGTACAGTATATCAGCAAAATAAATAATTGATACAGAGTACATAGAAATCACTTAATATAATAATTAAACTTCGGTCATTATTTGGGAATTTTAATCAAGATAATATTCCAAAAGTATAAGTTAAGTTCTTCGAAACATTTCAAAAATATATGATATGACGTTCAGCTTCTAACATCCGCATACGTTCGGTGACTGTTTTTAGAAATATCATGAAAATAAATATTAAAATTGCATTTTATAATTATTATTGCATAAAAACTTTAATTTAAACAACACAAAATAACACAAATTCTTAATTTTTTTAAAGTGAAATTTTAGAGAGAGATTTAACTAAAATTTACAAAAATGCGTGACATATTGAAACAAAATTATATCGATAAAATTGCAAATAAATTATGTTGGAATACTTTAAACACACTTGCAAAGAGAATGTACAAGAATCTAATGGAAATTTTTTTAAAAAAATTTTATGAGTTTTTGAATTGAATAATACAGAATTTTCCTAATATTTGCACAACTGTAAATACAATAACGGGCTGCAAAATTTAAAAAAATATGATACAGTTGGAATTATTCTAGTACATACTCTAGATAATAACATATAAAAACTGCATATAAAGTTTGAAAGGTTATCACAAAAAGAGTTTGAGAAATCATGTCTAGGTATGGGAATTTTATGCAATTTCGGTTTTGAGGAAAATATGTTCAAAGTACAAAAACTCAATTTGTAATATAAAGGTATGCAGTTATTTGCTTAAAATTTGCCACATTTATACATTACACCCTTTTTCGTTAAATCCTGGTTTAGTTTACTCTTTTTAAACCATTTATTATTTTTTTTCATAGCAACTCTCTTACAGGTAAGCGAGTGACATCCGTCAGTGCCCGTCGGACACTGTATATGCATTGGTTGAAATTTATTATAGCAAACATGAAAAAAGTTGCCAATACAGAGCTTGGCCTTGCAACTAAGTTATTTGTGTTGCTTCTTATGGCTGCCCCATAATAGTTTTTATGATTATCTATAAAATTGTCTGTCAGCTTTCGCTTCCCTCCCAGACCCTTGTGTTTTTTTTAATTTTCTGGATATAGTCCCAACTCTCTTCTGTAAACACTAAAAATCATTAACAAGGCGTAAATAATTGTAATAAACAAAAAATTAAAACGAATATTAATAATATGGTTAAAAAATACCGAAAATTGTTTCACAATCGTTCTACTTCCTGTTTCGTTTTCAGCTCTCAAAGTTTCCATAAAAGGCTCTAATTCTCTTTCTGGGTGTCGCAGAAATAAAATAAAAATAGTTTTGAAAACCAGAAAGTTTAAGTTTTCAGATGAAACAATATTTTTTTTGTGTGTGAATTTTGGCAGAAAATCGATTTTTAACGCAGACGGATACCTTAATCTGATAAGAAGTTCCAGTAAACCTATATAGTTTATTTTGTAACAACCAGATTTTCAAAACTAATAATCCGGCAGTGATTCTCATATGCAGGAGAATACTGTTTAAATATCTAGTGGCGTTTCGACATATATGATAATGACTTCCCCGGGGGGGGGCACCGCGAATACACGGATGAGTTGCTGCCGGATAAGTAAGCAGGAACTCGCTTCTCCTGGGGTTACAATAACGGTTGGAGGTGTGTTGCCTCCCTCCGGTGATAGTACGTACCTCCTTCAGGTGGGGTCGGGCCGTGGCCAGGTGATTGGCTACTAGGACTCCAGCCTCAGTTCTCGACCTATTGCAGCGCCTGTCATTCAGTTACTCGTATGCAAAGGCAGGGCGGGGTATTTATTGTGATATATGATAATGAGAGTTAAGTACGCGACTGTATGTTGAGGCCATGCCAGGTCGAATTTAGCTTGCTTGAAGCATCTCAATAATAAAGTAGCATCGTTAATGCAAAAGTTATTGCTTTTCAGATTATTCAAAAAAGAAACTAATTTTCGAATGAAATCTTGATGTTGTTTTCAGACAAGTTTGTAAAATTATCGTGTTTGCAGACAACATTTTAGTATGCATTATATATATTTATCTCTTTTTATTATTTTTTTTTAATTTAAAAAAGGAAACACCTCCTTAATCCGAGAAATCAAAGGTTTTCTTCTGTTTCTGGTTCAGCGGAAAAGGAAATATCAAATAATGGTAGATGCAATTTTCAGAAAATGGCATTGTTGCGGTATGGGCGGTACTGAATGAACAAAAACAGTACGGATTTCAACGCAATGGGAAAGAAATACGATGATACAATTTTCTATTTTTCTCGAAAGTCAAACATTTGAATAAAGTAGAATTGGTAGATATACATACACCAGTTTATTATTTGATGCCATTCCGATTTCGATCGGAATAAAAGAACATTTAAATATTGACATTTCAAAGGGAAACGTGTTCTGTAATAACGGAGCCTTGTGTTTGCTCTTTACAATTTAATGCTGTTCCTTATCCTGAAATACACTTGAACCAAAAGTGATCCTTTGTCGTTCAAACCTTTCCTCTTCAGAGATTTCTGAAGCACTGTATTTTTTAACTTTGTGGCATTAATATGCATTCTAATCATTTTTAGATTTCTGATTTGAAAACGAAATAACAGAATAAGAGTTCCTTTCAGTAAAATTACACTTATGTAATATCATCAACCAATAGAAGACAATAATTTTCTACTCGGGAAAAATTTAACATCTGCCGTAAGTAATTAATATTAAATTAGACCCAGAAATAGGCTTTTAATTCCCTTTTCCTTAAATTTTGCTCTGATTAGAATTATCTTATAACTAGATGCTTGTTTGTAATTTTAGTTTACAGACGGGAAGATAATAAAAATCGGAATTTAAGAGAAAAAACTAATTAAAATGCATTATTGAATTAATCTTTTTGCTTGCAAATTACCCAAGAATTATCCATGCAGCATACATTTATTTCTTAATTGATAAAATAGTAGAACGAATTGTAATTAATTTCTCAACAAACAAAAAGCATTGATACACTATTTAATTAGACTGCTAAATAAAATTTAGAATTGTTTTCTCTCCAAATACAGATTTTAATAATGAGAAAAGGTAAATATGTGACTTCTTTTGCATGTGTGACTTGCAGTTTTTAAATTTGAAGATAATCATTTTATTAATGAATTAAGTCAAAGAAAAAAACTTTTGAAATCATCGATAACCGAACAAAAATGTTTAATTCATTTGCATCTTCGTAAATTTACGGAGAAAAAGAATTCAAACAAAAAACGGAATAAAAAAATTAAATGAAAAAGGAATTTTTGCAACGGAAATATGCAGAAAGGACTGATTAATTTAAATATAAATTATAGTGTCGTAAATTTATCAAGGAAAGGTTTTTTAAAATTTTACGACATTTTCCATTGAAAATTCTTGTTATAAAAATTTCATAGGTGCTGTGTGTAAATAAGGGTAAAAATTTTATATCACAATTATTTATGTAAACTTTTGTCAGATTCTTAATATCGTGTTTTATGAAATATATTTAGGGTGAGAAGAAGAAGAATCTTTTTTGAAAATTATAGTAATATTAACCTCAAGAAAAAACTATCTTGTTTTATTGACAAAATATGTGATCCATTGATATTAATAGACTATATATTTAAGGTCACTATCATATAAACTAAAAGAAATAAAATGTTTTTATGTTAAATGGTGATGAGCCTTGAAATTAAACATTTAGCCGGATCATCGAGTACTTCCTTCTTCAAAAAACTTAGGCCTTGGATAAGAAAAAAAAACTTCCGATTCCAGGGATTCCAAAAAAATTCCATTATGAGTTTACCTTTTGTAAGAATTTAGAAGAATTAGTAGTTACCTGTTTTAAGATTCGACACAATGACTCTCGATTAAAACAACATTTTTTCCATTTTATTATATCTTTTGAGACTCCTCTTGCTCATAAGAATAGGTTAGTTTCTCTCAATTTGAAGGGTTTAGATAAATCTAGCACGCTGACTAACTGTGTCAATCAAGGTATTTTTTCACGGTATTTTTTAAAAATTTAAAAACAGAAAAGAAGAAATCTTTAGAAATAAAAAAGTCAAAATTCTTGTAATTGTTAAGGAATTGTTAAGGAATATAAATGTAATACATATGAATAATTATGGTTTAAATGGTGATGAAAAAATTGCATATGCAACCCGATTAATGTTTTTAAAAATAAAATAATAAGGGTGTGTAAAAAGACTAGACCAAGTTATTTAATTGCAATTTTTCACTATTAATGCAAGCATTGGGCATCTTGGAATTCTCGGGGATTTGATCATAATAAGAATTTTTTATGTCAGAATCCCAAACGCATCTACGAAGGAATGAATGGAACAGATTTCTATGGATTAACCTCATATGTCTAATACACCAAATTTGTAACAACGTTTACAATTTTCAGTCGATTTCTTGCTCAACAGCATTAATTTGTTAAGGATGAGCAATTTGTAAAAAAAATCTCTTTTTCATGTTTTGTCAGTCACATATTCATATAAAAAATTTGAGACAGAGTTATAAACTAAATATCAGTATACTCTCAAAACAAATGTATATAAAATACAGGGTGTCCAACAAAGGACTCCTCGACAATTAGCGAACCGGCAACGGAGATCGATAGAGAATGAAACGTTAATTGAAAGCCGTAAAATTGATACAAAAGCTGTGGTTCAGTTATAATGTTGTTGATAGGTGAAGCTGCAGGTTGTACAGCCAGCCCAGAATCCGAGCAAGAAATCTATAACCGTCCTTGGCAAGCACGAAAAATGCCTTGATTTGGAATCGATTAGATGTGATTTAACGATTACTTGCAAATGACAGTTTATGTTTTCCTCGAAATCTGAACTGTGATTACAACGTACAGCGCCACCTGTCGGCAACATTTATAACTAATTTGAAACTTTGTATCAGATTTTGCCGGCTTGACCAAGCATATCACTGGTTCTGTTCTTCTGAACGATCTCTCGCCGTTTATTATTTAATTTTAAAATGAGGGAGTCCTTTGTTGGACACCCTGTATGTTCTAATATGCATCGCGACTATCCAATTGAACCCTTACTATGTTTATTTTACTGTTCGTTTTCTTTTACGCAGCAATTCGCTCAATTTAGCATATAATAGTTAAATATATTTTTTGATTTTTTTAAGATCTCTAAGAAATCCCCAATGGTATTCCATATATCTTTTATTTTACGAGACATAAAATGAAAAAAGAAATAACATTTCTGCCAGTTGAATATGAGATATATGAACAACGAAACAGCTTAGTTGTTGATTTCAACTGATATGCCATCGTAAAAGTTATAGAGAAAATGAGGTACGCCAAGTAAATGGACAAACCTGAAATTTCGAAAAATGGGCAACTCGCGAGAGGATTTTGCAGACTTTCAGGCAAATGAATATTTCATGCAGTGAAACTAGTTTGTTTATCTCCTCATGATTCATTGTTACATAGAAAAGTAAAGACTGACTGCCTTTTTGATAGAAGATTTTAAGACCTTTCAGTTAATGATTAAGAGATTGGTTCAATTTGCTATAGAGTTGCTTATCAGAGAAAAGAACATGTCAAGATTGCTAGAACTGGTGTATGGTAGCTTCATAAATAAAAAATGTAATAATATCCAACAAAGAACAGCTGTTTAATTTTTTTTAAATTTAATTTTTTCATAGTTATTCCAATAGAATTCAACTTTTTAGGTTAATGAAAAATAAACATTAATTAATTTTAAAAATCTGGATTTCCTGGAGAGGGACCAAATAGTAAATTTTAAAATAAGCACTTGGTATTAGTAGTAAATTTATTACTAGTTTAGTATTAATTTTGAATAAAAATTACTAGTAATATTTTGAATATCGTCTTCGTCATAAATTCGTGCGAACTTCAAACATTCATAATAAAAGACGTAATACTCGGAAAAATTTTGGTTTGCGCGAATTTGATGAGAGAAACACTAGATTTTTTTTCCATGCATATAAAAAAAATTCAGTATCCCATTAAATGAATTGGGGCTTTTATGCGTCTTCAGTCCTTTCTCCGTGCGAAACTTTAGCAAAGCAATAATTGTGGATTCATTATTCTTGTAGGAAAGTTTAACCACCAATGCTCGATCTGGTAACCATAGCATGTTCTCGTGATCGAATGTCGAATCCATTTCCATCCAGGTGTTTTAATGCTAGCCTGATTTGCATGAAACGTCTCTGTCTGACACGTGAGCACCCTCTTTCGTTTACTATTGGAATGATTTTTTAATGGAAAAAAGTCCAATGTCCTCTGATCATATTCGCGCAAACCGAATTTTTTTCCGTGCATTACTTCTTTTATTATGAATTTCTGAAGTTTGCACGAAGTTGCGACTCATCCAGTATTTCATTTAAATGCCCAGATGAGTGCTTTCCACACAGTAAAAATCTATTTAATTTTTTTAAGAAATTTATTAACATAAAGGTAGCAAACATATCGGCTAACCATTTTATTAAGTGTATTATTAAAACTATTTTGCAAGTAATGTAAATTTTGGAAAAAGAGAACATATTAAAATTTTTTATATCACCAATGAAAAGACACCACTGTGAAGATTGTTGAGTTGTATCCTAACTCGGCAGGTAACTCTAGAACTACTCGAAGTTACTTTACACAAGTATTATGTGTCCACTGGCATGTGGGGACTACAAAGAACTCATATTGGTAACAAACTGAATTTAATAAACCTAACAGGCATTAAAATAAGGTTAACGTAAATAATCATAAACTCAACATCTTGATACTTATAATGGATGATTGGGGAGAGAGAGAGAGACTGTTACAGACATTGCACGAAGCTTTTATACTACTTGACTGTCTACAGCGCAGGCGCAAGGTGCACGGCGCACGCAGGAACGGAGTGCTGTTGCCAGACTAAATAAAAATATTATAAGTATACCATTACATGCCATAAAAATATTCCAAATTTACTTTGTTCCAATAAAATATATATCAAATGCCACAGAAGCAAAACATCCCACAATAAATCACATTTATTTGAAATTATTTCTTCACTTTCTTACTTGAATAAAATTATATTTATTCAAGTAAGTACTACTCAAGTTTGCATTAAACCTAGCTGCAGTTGCAGCTTATTTACCCACGTGTCACACAAGCAGGAAAATCAAAAACGCTAATGTCTTTAAGTCTTAAGGGTATAGCTAATAAATTTTCTTAAATTCAATAGTTATTTGTCTCCATAGCAATTTAAAAATACTAAATTCAATATAATTCATGTTTATATAAATCTCATAAAAATTTTATAACACTAACAAATATTCAAAACATATTGTTTATGTTTCAAACCAAAATTTCCTTAGTACCATTGATTTGCAAAGACAATGTTCATTAGCTAAGAGCCGACACAATATTTTCCCTTTAACTATTAAAAAGCATAATAATTAGACATAGTAAATTAGCGAAATTGGATGAGTAATGAGTGAATAAGGAAAAGAGAAAGATCAGTTAGAGCATGCATGCCTAAAACAATAATGTTCTACATAATCTAATAATGACAGTGTTCTCGTGCATATGAACTTTATCGAATAAAATTGGAATCCATTAAATAATATAACAAGATGCATACTTTATATATTGAGATAAATTATATTACATGTAAAATAAAAAAATTATTTTTCAAATTTTTGTTTCAAGAAAAAACTATTTTTGAATTTTAAATAGCTAATAAAATAACTATTCTTAAGACCAATTAGCATTATTTCAAAAAGTCTTTCGGCATTGTAGTGTTTTAAATTTTATAATAAACTATCTGTTACATTGGAGGAAAGGAGGATTTTGTTTTAAGTACTCATTTGTTAAACATAGAAGTATGATTAGTTCACAATTCAGCATATACAATATTCATAAGCTAACTTTTGAATATTTACAACGCAATATCTTTTGCATGGTAAACAGAAAATAACAAATTAATTGAAGCAAACACATAAGTAACTCAAAGAAGAAGATATGAATTTCATTTAGTCTATCAGCTTCGGATATTGGCTTTATAATCCAACTAGCAAGGTAAACGACGTTGCCCGTTCATTTTCCGGTCAAATTCTTTTGAAAGACAGGGAACGTAACAATATTTTATAAATAAAATAATGTTTATTAACATTTATTTCTCGCGGGTGTCAAAATATTTCTCAATTTTTTTGTTAAAATGACTCATAAATTTATTGTAAAAAAAGTGTCTTTCATTTATCCTATTTCACAGCATAGAGAATAATATATATTTCTTCCATTGTTAACCAATTTCGGGGACATCTTATTAGTTTAGGAATCTTAGACATAAAGCTTTCATGCTAATTCCTTTTCTTTTGTTAAATGTCTTTAAACGATTCACCTACATTAAACCCAGAAAAGTGCAAGAAAAGGCCCATTTCTCAATACACCCTTTTTCTTTTATTTAACAATTTGGGAATCATTTCTTAACTAAAATTTCAAAAATTAATGTATCTAAAAATAGTAATGAAACATGTTTCACCAAATTTGCTCCAGCCGTTCTGCATAAATATTTCTACATATCTTAATGGTAGTCATCTTCTTAAAAGGCCGATTAAAAAAAATCTAACCCCTCCGCATTTTCAGTTCGATATATTGAAATGCGTGACATAAGTTTCATTTCAATCAATCCATATTTACATTTATTTCCCCAACCTATCCTAAAGGACTGGATTTAAGCTTATTTATCTGAACAGTACTTCAAGAAGGTTCATGAGAAAAATGTGTACCAAGTTTCATGAAAATCTATCTAACAGTATCGAGTTTCGTGTCATTCTGCCTATGCCCTTACTCCATCCTATCTGAGGTCATGAGTCAGTATCAATTTACTCTTTTCCGCCTGTAGAGGGAGAGTGGAGTAAAGAAGGGTTCTTGATTTTGTGGCGGCCTCTCGAACCTTTACATTTTTCACCTCTCACTTTGCCATGAGGCTGCAGGTGGAATTTTTATTCTTACATGCAGGATGCTAAAATGGTGCAACTCTACGCGCGCACTATTCATCCAAATATATATAGGAGTGCCTTCTTCATTTCCGCCAGACCAGACCAGACCAGACCAAGACCCAGACCGAGAGAGAGAATGCCAGCAGAGTAAAGCCACCCCGCATCGGTGATGTACAAGCCTCTGTGGTAGTACTGATGACAACCTTCTTGCCTGCACGGAGTTGGAGCCTTTTCAACTGATTTCTTTCATCTGAAGTTGCACGCGGCTTGTTAATCATCAGCTACTTGAATCTAAATGTGCCGATGGTCCTTTTGGCTTCTCACTGAATGAGTTCCTCTTCTAGCTCAAGTATATTTGTGTACGGTAATTTTCTTGATACGAGATGTGTCTATCTGCAGATCCATTTTGATTTAAATATTTTTTTAATGTTCTAAACGACAATTTCATGTTTGCACTGTGAAATAAATCTTTGTTTATAAATCTCTTGCCCGGAATATCACTTAGCAACTTTACTGATCTGAGTCATTAATGAAGTGAGGTACTTTGAGGCATCCTCTATCCCCTTCAATTCCCTTCTTTCTAGCGGACGAATTCTGAATTATACACCACTAGTGAAGAAAAGAAGAAGGTCACCATGTTGTTGTTGCTGAATTCACTTCGTCTGTGAAGGTTCATTTGTTTTGCGATGTCAACTCTACTATGCTCTTTTCTTTTTAAACTATCTTCACTCATTAATCATTACAATTATAAAAAAACTATAGTTAGACCGGCTTATTATATGTTTACTAAGGATTTATATCCTATGAAACAATAAAGATTTAGTAAAACAATTGAATGGTTCTATTTCGATTTTTATAACGTCTACACTCAGAATAAAACTGAATACTTCTAGTGAGGTAAAACTGGGTATTAGTAGGATTAATGGATGCTGAATAGGAAGACAAATATGCCTGTCTGCGTATAGTTATAAATATTCTTAACGGATCATAATTTATTCCAAGAAAACTGTTTTCATACCTTTTATTCGTGCTGCATAATTAAGTAAAATTATATTGTAGAATGCTAAATCTATATAGGTATAAAGTTTCAAAAAGTTATGACGGTATGAAATATGCAAGTGTTTTGGAGCGTTATATAATAAATATAAAGAAGTTCTCTTTTTCTTGAAATGAGAGTTTCAAAGAGCTTTTGTAGTAATTTTATCTATTTTTCAGCGAAAGAATTGTTTTGGGGGTAATTTCTTTACCTTGGAAAATCTTGACTTTTCATGCCTTTTTTAGATATCTTTCAAATTCTGTGGAACAGACTTTTCGAACTTTTAAAATGTTTTCCAACTCTATCATCATTTAACGAATTATTTAACTGCTTTTGAGTTTGTTTCCATGATTCCATTCCATCTTTTTTTTCCACATTAAACGTTTCAGTTTATCCTGAAGAAGAAAATATCTTCCAGCATTACATAAAATCAGTTTACAGAATTTCAGAAAAGGTTTTATTGGATTTGGAAATGCTAATAATTAAGAAATTACTGATTCTAAAAGCTCAAGCGGGTCATCCTATGGTGGATATTTATACAATGTTTCGAGGAACAACCATAAGAAAAAAAGACAAATTTAAATTGATCTAATGTGACTAGTCAATGTTTATAATGAATTTAATAGGACATTTCTATTATTTAACATTAATTATATTAAAGTGAACTTGGAAATACATTCACAAATTGTTTACCTCGTGAATATGAACAGAATTTAATGAAGAATTCTGTGTGGATGCGTGGAACTGCTATGTACTGCTCTGCAAATATTAGTTACAGAAATTCCTGAGCAATGTTTCCTGAATAATTTATATAACAGTTTTATTTTATTAAAAATGTATATTTTCAAGCTATTTCTCGTTGGGCACAGTATTTTAATATTGTGCTTAACGAGTCTATAGCATGAATTATTTTGTGTGAATGTATTCATTTACCGTAAGAATACAGTGTTTGCACTACGCTTACATGTGTTTTGCTGTATTAAATTTCCTCAACAATGTCTCCATAGTTACTTCAATAGGATTCATTATTTAAAATTTTGAAAAATTAAATATTTTCTTGTCTCAATTTTATAAAACTTTTAAGAGTATTTTACCAGACATTTTTAGGTTCAGTACTATTTTTTTACATTCTCACTAGGCATTATTGAGAGTGTTTGAACCTCAAATTTAGTACGTCCAGAATACTTAAATTAGTTAGAAATACCACTATTTTTATATATCAGAATGTGTGTCAGACTTTTTAATATGTAAAACATATACATTTATTAATCATCTCATATTTAATATATTCTTTAAAAGCATATTAAATGTTCTTCAATTTTGTTTCAAAAATCATTTAAACATAAAACAATAAATGCTGTTTCGTAACTGTTATTTGTTCTTTTAATACCGTATATGTTTTATATAAGGGGAACGCGGGGACATTGATACATTGTTTTTTTGGAGAGCTAAAAAAATGTTTGATTTTACCAACGGAAATAATGAGAACTAATACACTATATTTATACATTTGCTAATCTAATATAGGATATCAGTCGAATTTTGGTAATACTTAATACATTTTTTTCCCTAATGATGGATTTGTATCAATCTGCCCCATACTAGGGGTACATTGATGCACACGGAAATATCGAAAATTATGATGATTAATAGGTGTGAAATCAAAATAAAATTTGGTTTATCAATACGCTTTGCATTCCAAATCAATGTTTAAAAGTTTAACAAAGTAACAAACTTTTATTTTAATCAAAATTCAACATTTTTATTGAGACTGGAAAAATGAAACAATACTGTCTCAGAAAATAATTTATCTCTACAGATAATAAAGGAGAATGTGTGTGTGTGGGTTTGGGGGAAGCGAATGTGTAGCTCGAACCCATTTTTGAAAATTTTAATTAATTAAAAATTAGGGGAAATTTCCGCTTCATAACTTGATGATTTACGAAAGTAATATATCACAAAAATAACTTTCACACCATCTGGAAATGCCAAAAATTATCCTTTCTATGATATTATTTTTAAGGTGCCGTACATTTCCCCCCCAATTTTTATAAATTCGGAAAAAAATGAAACTTCATTTACAGCAATATTTTTTTATATTTGCAATGAAATTCAAACCGTTTTATTGTTTAAACAAATAATTAATTGCGTGTTTCTCTGAGATAGTTCATTTTTACTGATTTTTTTCTTGTCTGAAAACGATTTTGCAAAGTAGTTGCTGTTGAGGCACATTGATACACACAGAAGACATGTATCAATGTGCTCTGGAATCATTTGTATTCATTTGCCCCAAGAGCCGTTTACACTTAAAACAAGTTGTAACGTAGAAACAATGCTAAACATCCTCAAAAATTAATATAGTTCAGAAAAATAAAGGTTTTTTGCTACCTTTGGAGTAGATTCCCTGACAGGAAAACGTATATAGAAATCACATAATAAGTTACTTAGAGTAAACTTTACTTAGGCGATAAGATTAGCGGTTTGATTCATTTGTAAGTTAACTTTTGACTTAAAATGCCAAAAAAATATGCCTTGTCCTAAGGGTTACAGTGGCATATATATAAGGGGTTCTGAACATCTTGAGCCATTCCAATCATCAAAATGTATGAACTGTATCAATGTTCCAGCGTATCAATCTACCCTAACTCCTCCATTAGAACTGTTAGATTCTATAAGATTTTAATTTTTTAATTTATCATAATTTTAATGCTTATTAAAATTCAAAATGTAACTAGTAAGTATATAAATTTTTTAAGAGTTTAAATTTAATTCCTGAGAGGCTCTGCAGTGAGACTGATGAATTTTAAAATTTTATTAAAAAATTAACAACAATTTTAAAAAAATTCGAAACAGCTTTTTTTGTTTTTTTGCTTCAAAAATCTTCTAAAAACTTTTTGACAAGAAAAACTTCCAAGGAGTCTAAATTTAATTTCATGTATCCATAACTCAAGTTTTTTATTTCTCTCCCTGTCCTATAAGAGTTATTCTTCAAAGATTCAGAAATCCTACCATTATATTTTGCTGTTCTAAAAAAGTGTTTCTGATCCAATGCAAAGTTTCCCGTATGCTAAAATCAAGTTGAGGTTTTTTTATATATCACAGCAGATATCTAAAGAATTGAATCTCTTAATATTAGTCTATTTGAAATATTCCAAAAAAGTGTAGTAGGACTTCTATATATCTTTTGAGACTACAACTTTTTTGTTTCATTGAAACCGAAAATAAAATCAAATATTTTTTTTAAATTTAAATATTTACTACAACATATTAAAAAATTAAAATTCTGACATTTGTTCTTTTTAACTACATTCAGAAATCTTTTTTTACCAACTCTTGTTGTTTTTGTTCCGTAAATCGATTTCTTCTTTTAAAAGAATTTTCTAAGTTTTTGACAAGAACTACGTGTAAGACATCAAGCCAAGATCATCTTATGATCATCTCATGCTCTTTATTACTTGGGAAAGATTATAAGACAGAAACAATATGTAAATAAAGGAATTTATACATAAAAAATTTTAATTTGTTGTTAAACCCAGATTTTTATGAGAGCATATATTCCATACTGAAGTCCAATTTAACAGTTTGTACGTCTATATGAAAAATCCAAAAAAATACTCACTATAAAGCGAAATTTCTGATCTAAACACAGTCATTAGGACTACCGAACTAAATAATAGAACTCAACAAGCTATGTATCTACTGGCGAAACGCTACCGTCGTGACAGTGCATTATTTCTTTTTATGTTTCTGGAATAAATTATTACTGTGCTGGTCAATTTCAGCATCATTCAGTTAAAAATTGACTGTGAATGCAGAAATTCCATTTTAATTTTCAAAAGTAAAAGAGATGACCCATTTTCCTTCTATCGTCCATTTTGGCAGGAACTCTGATGCTCGGCTAGCTAGCAGACGTACAAAAAGAATAGCTAGAAAATTGGGCGAAAGGAGGCCAGACCATATTTTAAAGGTCAACATAGAGATGTTGCATCTGTTGACAAAGCAATTTTATAAACATTATCGACCATCAGAATATTTGTCTTTTCTTTCTCTGAAGTAATAATAAATCATAATTCTGAAGGCCCGCTTAAATGAACCCGTCACCTGAATTCCAGTTTTCATTTCTTTATATATGTTATAGTTAAAACGTATAATTCACTTATTTCATAGAATAGCTAGGTATTGAACTAGGTAATTTATGAAATACCTATTTTTCTATGAAATATCGGATTGAAAATAACTAGCTAATTCATGAAATACCTATTTATTCTTTGAAATAACAGATTCTACGTTGTAACTGTAATATAATTTTCTTTGTTTTAAATTGAAAGAACATTTCCAATTCATGCTGTGTATCTCAGATTTATAAAATTTCTGAAGAACTTAAAATCATACGTTTTAACGAGACTCTGATCTATTATAAACAATGTGCCTAATACAAGAGGAGTTATTAAGTTACTATTATTAACAAAGTTCCTAATACAAGGGGAGTTTGATCTAATCTGCCAAATGAAAGGGTATAATAGAAGATTCCGTGAGGAGCTTAAAACATTATAGCAGTCATGTCTCATCTCTAACCGTTTACGAGTAATTGTAGATAGGCGGAAAATGCGCCAAATCTGAAAGAAAAAAGAAAAATTCCGAAAGACTTGCACAAAAAACAATAACATATTTAGAAAGAACAGAAAAATAATGGGAATCTCTTTATAAAAGGATGAACAATCGAAAATTGTTGCGGAATATAAAGTAATTTAGCTATGTTTGGAATTTTACGAAATCTACATTTATCAGTAATGTGAAGAATGTTTAGAAGGCTCTAATGCTGCATACAAACAAATTTTCCTGCAATTTACGTCGAAACCATTCATTCGAGATCTGTTATATGGCAGGCGCATTATTTAAGAAAAGCAATATTTTTTCTTTTACAACCTTCTAGCTGTGTGCTATGTAAACAAATTGTTTACAAGAAGGTGAATTACATATTAAGCATTATTTTCGAAAATATGTCTTTTTTGCATCAAAATGCGAAATAAATTACTTGCCTTATTCATTTTTGTTTTTATTCCAGGGATATAACTAGAATTTCCAAAATTAATTTCCAAGTTCTAGAGATATTTAGACTTTTCCATTCCCGGTTTCAAAATGGGAATTGTTTTGAATACTTTCTTGCTGAGGAGAATAATTAGATTCCTAATTTAGGCGAACGCTCGAGCTTGATAATTTTAAAAGCAATGAGAGAAATGTGAGGATACTCATCTCCTTCCTAAAAAAGAATCAGTTGTTTTCATCTATCAAATGATGAGGGGTAGTTGTGAGAATGTGTTGAAAGTAAAATTGATATCCGATGTTACGTTGGTAAATAAATAAGGAAGTACTAATACTTTAGAATAAGTTTACTTTTTCTTATAAAGGCATGTTTATTATTCGTTACAGTTTTCTAAACTTTATTTTGAAGATAATTACATGAAACAATGTTCATTTTCTCAATACTCTTATTGATTCTCCAAAGTTTTCTATTCACTTAATTTAATAACGTACTTCCTGCGTACTCATATTTATCTCTTTTTTTGCCTATTGTTAATATGAATTAATTTAATAAACGTAATAAATAATAGCATTATTGCCGATATAAAAGATGTAAATAAAATTGCTTTTCTCTAATATTAATTAAATGTTGAACGGTTATCATCTTATTTGTTTTCCTTTAAAAGATATACTTTTGTTCTAGATACAGCAAAGCTTGTTGTTTTCTTGATAAATGTTTTGAAGTATTCCAGTTACTGAAATATTTAATTTGTTTCACGTACTGCATCTCTTATAAAGTTCGAATGAATAGTCAAAATTGTGTATCATTATTATTAGCTTTCACACACATGTAAATATACAATAAGGTTGTACGTTATTGTAATGCGGGTGGTCATAATTTATTGAACCAATTTCAAAAATTTATTTAAAAAACTAATAATTTTACAATTGCGTTTCTTTAATGGAGAGAGCAAATAAAAAAGTTTTTTTTTTCCAGATGGGTAGCGTACCATTACGGCGTTCTAAATTTGCTACAAAGAGAAATTTTCCATACGTGAGGGTTATCTCCGATGCGAGTTATCTGGTTTCCTTTTTTAGCTTTTCTTGACTATCTCGAAATATATTAAATTTATGTAATACAATTGAATTCATAAATTAAAGAGCGTAAAAGTCTCAACTAATACATACATTTAATTTTCTTCTAGCTATAAAAGGTTTGCAGATAAAGACTTTCAAAAATTGGAGATGTAGTTTTATATTATCTTGTATAGTTGTATAGCACTTCTATTAATGCCTACAGAATTTCAAATTGGTTAGTTGAAAATTTTTAAAAATTAAAATGATTTTGATGGCCCCTGGTTGCCTTAATTGATACTGCTTTTTTGAAGTTAGGAAAGTATTTAGCTTACTACTTTAGTACTTGTAACTCATTTAAATCCAAGAAATGCAAAATATTACGCAATTTGTTACGATACTGAATAAAATATTGCGAATATTGAAGAATACTACAAAGATTTTATGCAATATCTTTTTGATGCTAGGGAAATGATTTTGAATCAGTTTATTATAGTGTCTTTTATACAGTAAATATCAAATTTAGGTTTGAATTTTATAGACGAAAAAGAACTTCAAAAATGGATAGTTGCTTTGAACGGACTTCAATAACTTCGAATACTTGTTTTATCAAATAGCAAAGAAAGCAAGTGATTAAAAATGTTACTGTCATATATTTAAAGGACTAAGTTAAGAGCATTAATTTTTCTTTCAGGTTTAATTCTGCATTAATTATTTTTACCATTTGAAGCGTTGTAATATAATTACGTATGCAATGAAACCTTATACCACATTTCGCTTTTCTCGACTGATTAAATCAAGTCTTCACAACCTTGTTAAAAGGAGAATAAAAAATAATTCATCAAATACAGTATTTAAGCAATAAATGTAAAACAAGATTGAAATTGATATTAATGAACAAGCATATTCATTTTCCAAAAGCATGCAATTGTTTATCCTGAAAGTTTAAATAATTAAAATATATTTCATCCTAAACAAGGCAAAAACATAAGCAATCAACTTCTTCCCATTGCATTTGTTAAACCGTTTACTATTATTCAAAAGTCAGTGGCTTTCTAAGATTCATCTTTTAAATAAATGAAGAGCAACCACCATCTCTACATGCGAGGGTTCTAAGCATTTTAATGCGTTTGGAAACGAACAATGCTTAATGATGGTTTCGAGAGCTTTATTTAATCTTACCTTTTATTTCATTTTGCAGAGAGGAGATATTAAAAGTGAAAATAAAAGTGAAATTTTCTAAAGCCGCATGTTCCAAAGAGAATCAAATTTTACAGAAGAGATAGAAGGGAAAGAGATTAATGATCAGCTTTTATCAGAAAAGAGGTATTTACTCCATTCCTCTAAAAAGGGAAAAATATCGGGGATTAAACATGTGGAGTTAATCAAGAAATGCTTTAAATTAACTTTCATAGTATTGAATGCTTCCTTTTGAAAACTCTTTAAAAACGATTTCAGAAAGTTTTCACATGAACTTATTTAATATTTCGTGAGGGAAAGGAATAATTTCTGAAAAATTCCCGAAATTCAGGTGCCATTGTTTCTCACTTCTTTCTTATAGAAATATTTAAGATTTAGGTCAATCTCATTTACCTTAATTCTTAAGATTATAATCATTTGATACTAACAGGCCTTAGGTGATCATTTTAAATATCATATTTATAACGTCAAAAGAATTTCTAACCGTGTCAATAGTTACTTAGATTTCCGACTGGCATTTCGCAACTTTTTCTTCTAAATTAACAAGACAAACTAAACAAATTTTTAGAAAAAAAACAGCAGCATAGGTGCAAATTTTACGCAGAACGTTAACATATAAATAAATAACAAAGCACAATGCATTCAGTTTGGGAGTAATTCTTATAAAAGTCGTGGACAAACATGTTGATCATGAAACGACACAAGATGTTCAGTAATTTGAAAACTGGGCTTCTAACAGAACATTAATACATTTTTTGAAAATATATTTTATTTTCATTTTTTTTAATTTTTTGAAGTTAAGTATTGATAATTTAACTTCTTAGCTAGTATAAACTAGATTTTCATTTGCGAGATAGCCATGAAATAAATCATGACACATTTCAAAAATTATAATAGAAAGTAAAATGAAATCACTTGAATGTAATGTTAGAAAACTTTAAAAAAATTAATTTTAGACATGTCTTCAATTATTGACTTAAATAATTCTAGCATCGTGAAATAGTTGTTTTTTCATATCAAGCATACAAGAATAAAAAATCACAAATAGAGAAAGTTTCCCATCTAACAGATCATAATAAATATAGCAAAATTGAGCTTAGTAGAAATTAATAAGTTGAAGCTCTGGATTGTTTCATTAAATATCCTGTATTTAAAGACAAGTGTGAAAATGAAAAAAAAAATCTGAAGTGGTAGAATAAAGTAAAAATTATAATTATTGTTTTTAATAATGTCCGTAAACAATTTTTGGAATTTCTGAAGGAGAGTATAAGATTTATGAAATGCACCGCCAAATAAGTTAAAGTCAGATTTCTGAACAGACTTTAAAAACTACTTTTTAAAATATTTTGAAGATTTAGCGAAGTGTTTTGAAATTGATTAAATTTTCGAAATTTGTTTCAAAATGATAGAATGTGCGTATATGGTATATTTTTAGTGGCATAAAATAGTTGAAAACTTCCCTTCCTTTAGGATATATCGAAAACCAGCACAGTATTTTGTTTCCCTATTTCTCGTGAAATGGATAGTAATAGAAAAACAACAATAACGAGGAAACAGTAATTACTAAGAGAGCATGACATGCAAATTAGGCTTCTTTATTATGTTCCCTTACTTGCTAAAATTGCATTATTGATCTTATAATCTAACATTATTGACGCTGTTCTATTAGTTTTAATGGCGTGCAATATGACTCTCGAAATCTATCACGTTCTAAATTATTAAAAGTTGGTAAGAATGTAATGCATGGGCTGTATTCACATAACACCACTGTAAGGTTAATGTTCAATTCCGTCACCGTTGTATAACGATTTAATCGTAACCGTGGTGTATATGAATTACGATTGTAAGCAATATATTGGTACAATTTAGGAGGAGACTCTAAAATATATGGCACGAATTTACAAGTAGGTTAAAGGATCGAAATCAGCTAATTGTGTCAGAAGAATGTTGAAGTGGTAGACGACAGTGATGAAATGATCACTGTTGAGACTACATTTCGTCGCTAAACAAGCAACACCACCTTTCTCAATTTCTTGAAATTTCAAAGAGGAAGGAAATACCCAACTTTTTGCAACCAATAACGAATATTTCTGGGGTTTTTTCACGTCTAGTTGCAAATTTTGGTCTTATGTTCGTATCAGATCAAAAAATTCAGATATATCAGTTATTGGTTGCGAAAAATTGAGTATTTCTTTCCTCATTGAAATTTCAAAAAATTGAGATAGGTGTTGTTGCTTGTTAAGCGACGATTTCCATGTTCGTGTAAGATTTTCACTAACAATTTTACCCTTTAGACTCGTACTAATCCGCTTGTCACGAGAAGTCCGCTTGTCGCGAAAAATCGCTTCTCAAAAATGATTACTGTCACTGGGGAGACATGGAACATGTTGGTACCGATTATCAGCATTATAAACAATGAAGATAGAAATGTCCGAATTCAGTTCCCTTATTTGGTTTTGTTGAGGGCAGTGATAGTGTGCTAGTATCCGTTTCTCTATCATGTGGGGAAAAAAGGAAATTACCATTAACTTTCTGTTGCTGAAATTTCTCAAACTTTCACTATTCTTTTTATCATTAAAAGATCTAATTCGAACAAAGAAACTTCTGCTGATGTCTCGCCGTTTGTATTCAGTAATGAATCGCTGATACAGTTTGTGAGGGCAAATCAGCTTTGAAATTTTCACATAAATATATTTCCCGAAAGTTTTTAAAAAATGGAAAAAGTTATAGAAAATTATTAAAACTGATTGCTAGAAATTTTTTAAACTGCAGTTTTCCGACGCTTATCCGTTTGGTATAAATACTTGAGCAGTATTTTATATCATTCCTCGACAATATGGTGAAAAATATGCCATTAATTTAACTTTATAGATTTGTTGAAGGCGCTTCATAAGGGGAATGTTCTAGGACAAAAAAAGTTCTTACAAACACCATGACCGTTTATCGAAAATCGTTTTTTCCACCTCAAAGATAAAAGAAATTGGAGAATAATCGTTACTTCTTTGAATCAAAATTTCATTCATTTCTATCTGGATGTCACAGTAGCTTTGCCATGGGCTGCTTCACTGATTTATTGAGAAAAAATAAGCGCACAAAACACGTGTATCAACATTTTTCGATTTTAATGACGTCTTGAAATTTAAAACGCAGTTTCTTTTCTACTTGTTAAAAGAAATATATTTCTTTCATCGTTATTCCTGAACCAAAACAGTGAATACAGAAACATAAGGCATACAGTTCCAAATGGAGAGGGATAATCAATGTAAGGTTACGTCTTAGAATTTACTTTTCCATGCGATGAAGAAAATAATTTACAACAAGTGATTTGATTACTTTAAAAATAACGTACTAATTTAGCACAGGATTTCAAGAATATTTTCGAAAGTGGAATATAGTATAAGCAAGCAGCAATCGATATTCAAATGCAGAATGTATAATTAACGAAATTTTAGAACAATTTTAAAGAAAAATTCAAGATATTACTTAAAATATTTTATATATATAATAAAATGTAAAGTTAAAGTGAGTTCTGTTTTCTTTTTGATTTTCTCACTGTACATAACTAAAAAGAAATAATGATTTTTAAAATGATTTAAGCGAAGATATATTGATAAAAATATGGGAGATTACAAAGAAAATGCTATGAAGAAAGATATCTCTAAACATATTGCGAGATACAGATTTCAACAACTCACTTAGGTTGCAGCCTTCCAAGATGACCAGTATGATCTTAAATGCATGAAAAAATACAAAAATAATATTAATTAAAAAAAACAATTTTTTTATGCAAAATGAATTGTTTATTGCGCAAAATCTTTGTTCTAAAATAATCTGCTAAAACAGTTGTAACCATGTCTGAGGAAGAAAAAAAAATAATTAATAGGATTTAATGTTTTAGCATTAGTGCTGATTGTAGAAAAACATCCGAGTAAATAAAGAAACAGTGACAAATTTGCTTATATTTTTTATGAAAATGTTCATCTTAACCCCGTCTACCCTGAATTATGCACAGGAGAGATAAAATATGAGTGAGTGGTTAAATATGCTATCTATACTTATAAAACGCAATGCTTGTGTGTGTACGACCGATGTCCCAATGAATCTATCCCACTTACAGCCTTGAAATTTGGCACACAGGTATTCTTGATAGTGACTCAATGCTCTTCGAAGCCGGAATTTTAAAATTCAATCTAGAAATTTTTTATTTAATGTTTTGTGTTGTTTTGGGTCATTTTTTCGGGACGCTTACGGCTGTAGTATCTTTTCTAATCATAGTTGAAAAACAATCCATGCACCATCGGATATAACAAACAATTTTCGTTCTAATGAAGTGTGTTTTGAATTTCAAAACTAATTTACTGAATTTTGAGAAATTTTTAAATAATAGTCTCTTTTATGGTAATTTTTGATGAGCATTTTTTTAAAATTCTCGCATCTGACGTTCTAAAATCTCTATAACTTTGATTTTTTTAGCTTATAACTGGAACGTTTCTCTCAGATTCAAAACAAGAACGGTTAAAATATCTTATTCCGTTTTTTTAAATTAATTTTTCCCTGATCAATTCAAACATTTTTTTCCTAGCGAGATTTGACAGCAAGGGTTTCTCCGGACGATTCCAGAATATATTGTTGCAATTTCATTGGCTGGTGGTGACCTTCCTTGCAGGAGGTTGCGTAATAGGCTTTCTACAATCATCCGATTCCTTCCGATGATGTCATTACATTCGTTTCATTGTCGAAAATCAATAATGTGTATCTTTTGTTTTGATTTTGGTTTCAAAACTTTTTCGTGTCATTCTGGGCAACTTGTTCCCATTTTGTTGAAGTCCTGATTCCACAGCAACGCCGTGTGCGTACTGCTAGTATTATAGATAAGTAATTTAAATATGAAATATCATAATTTTTGTCAATTAGCAAACTAATTAAAAATTGTCCTAATAATAGGACTTAATAGGCTTCAATTAAATAAAACGAAAAAAAAAATTAAAGTTCAATTTACAATTATCTTATATGCACTGATTTGAAAGAATTTCTTTGAGCATGAAAACATTAATATTCTTCACATTTCTCACAAAAAGATGTAGTTTTGAAAGTGCAATCTTCTAATTTTCATCTTTGTTGCCTTGAACTTCTTTCAATCATGTGCTTTATCCCATGAAATCTCTCGTCATTGTAAGGTCTGACAGATGGATTTAACATTTTCTTTGGAGGTGCAGCAGGGCAATTACCTGATGGACGTCCGGGTTTGGAAGGTGCTGACTGATTTAAAAATCAGAGATCTTCTGCTATTTTAAATGTGAAGTCCAGTAAATCTATTGAATTTCTCTAACGAATTCCAGAACAATTTTTATCTCTTTTGTACCATAGAATTTATTATATCCATATTAAAATAATGAAATATGAAGATTAGGCTGAATTTTTTGTACCTTACAGCCGTTCGGTGCAATGATATTAAAAAGTCATGCTTGTCCACCATGAATGTCCATCCCCTCCTCATACATTTATTGTAAAACTTTACAATTTCAGGTCTGGAAACTTCATCAAAAGTGACATCTTTTTTGCTTCAACTTTTAACTACGTCCGCACGATTGCAGTACCATTCACTACAGCGGTTTTGCCAGCTTCTGTAACATATTTATCTGAAATACCTCGTTCATCCGTTTTCAACATCGCTTCAATTTCTACGGTAAATAATTGAATAACAACTGTTCAATATCCAAAATATATATGAAACACAATGTTTTTCGGGGGAAATATCGATAACAGTAAAACAAAGCAAAAGTTTTGTTCTATAGACACTTGGTGTTCTAATAATAGAACAAGTATAACAATTCATGTTGTCTGTTCTAAGATCTGGTGTCCTATTAGTAGAACAAATGTTTGATTCTCATTTGTAGCGCAATTTTTCACTATTTTTTTAAGTTAAAAGCACTTAATTAGGCATAAATTGCACGACTTATATTATGGAATTTTTCAAAAAGCAGAGGATTAAATATAATAATCTTTATGAGGACTCAAAAAACATGCACTTGAGTTTTTACTGCAGATGGTCAGAAACCTCCATTGTTTTCTGTCTTACCACTATGCTACCAAATATTGAGCAGAAATGAAAGTATCTTGCTATTCTCAAAGGCATAATGAGTAGGACCTATGGCTGTTAATTTGAAACTCTTAAAATTGTGGAATCTAGGGTTAAATATGAACATTAAGATGGTGAAAAACCAAGTGTAAAATGCTGTGAATGATGAGCGTCTACATGAGACATTAAAAAGAAACTATTGTAATATTGAAATATACGAAATATTCTACTTTTGAATTTAAATATTTATTTGTATTCATGTGGGAAACTTGATGGTTAAGAACTCATAAACTAAACATAAATCGATTAATAAGTATTTTATTAAATAGATTATTTTCGATTGTTTACAACAAAGAGAATAAGATTCTAAACAACATGTTTGAAGTACAGTCCACATTCTAGGGGAGTCTCTGTCTTCCTACCTTCTCGGATGTCGGAACTCTTCTCTTCTCCGTTCCGATCGCGCCTCGTTTCAATGATGCTGCAGGTTTCCTTATTATAACACTCTGGGCGCCATCTAGAGGAGACATTCAATATGACTGTAAAATAAAATGTTCTGTAAATTTTTTTCAATATCCGTGATGAAGGACCTTCAAGTTTTCACCAATAAAAGGAAAGTTTATATGCAAATAATAAGTGAATTATGACGCTCTGGAGTTCTTAAACAGAATTCATGGTGAAATAAGTAGCATTTTTGTAGGATCCGTGAGCACTATTTGGTTGCGATATAATATTACGGGGCAATAATGCTACAATAAACTTTGAAAAAACAAGTTCTATTTATTCTTGCATAACATTCTTCTCCAAAGATTCAATACCTCCTCCAATTGTCTTATGTAAGAATAAAGAAAATGGTATCAGTTCTATAGTGAAGACAAAGCATTTTCATTATTCAAGTTGAATGATTCTTTTTATATTTTCTATAACGAACACTCCAATTTTACACCAGGAAATTGAATATTTATTTGCAAACATGAATTGAATTATGACTAACCGGAATTCTTAAAGAAAACTCATACGGGAAATAAATACAAATTCTATAGGAACAATTAATAGCCTATAAGTTGCGATAAGACTTTAGGATATACTGGAACCTTGGAAAAATCAAACTGCGTGAAAATAAAAAAAAGGAAGAGTCCTATCGCGAAGATAAAGCATTATCATTTGTTCAAATTACAGCTGTTTTTATAAAAATAGCTAAACATACATGGAAATTATTTTGATTTCGAACAGAAGAATTCAGTCTCTTCAACTTATGCAAAAATACGAATAATAAACGTCCAGAAAACAATTTCACAGTGAGAAAGAGAATTGGAAGTGGAAACACCGCTCACATCAGAAAATACAATAGGAATTTCTATTTTCAGATAAATAGACATTTTGTCTCCAAGAGAGTTCTGCAGTCGTTAGCTCTCAATGGTATCAAACATTTGATGCCATGTATCAGTCGATTCCAGGTGTCATAGCAATTGAATGGCCTCGGACGCCCATCCTGTTGATAATACCTATACCTTTAAAATGATTCTATTGACTGGATACCACAAGTCGTGGAATCTTTTAACCATCCGTTTGAAAGTGGCCAATAACATGCAAACCGACTGCTATTCAACGGCTCGCCAACTTTTAATTTTTGAAATTAACAGTTAGAATTGTTAAAGAAAATCACATGTTTCTATTCTATATTTCAAAATATTGGCTGAAATTTCAAAGATTTACATTACAAAAACCAAAATTCGTACACTTTAAAAATGGGTAATCCTTTCTACTGTTTTAGGAGGAGGAAAAAATGAAAATATTGAATTAGAAATGGAAAGAATCTTGTAAAATTTTTACTTCAAACAATTTATATATAATCGTTCGTCTTATTCGTTAAGTTTCAACTTATTCTTAATCAATTCATAAATTTTTACGAAGCGTAAAGCAATTATATATAGTTTTAGTCTTCCGAGGACTAAAAGCAAACTCTCCTGTCATCATATTTTAATGCAAATTCGTATGTTTGATTTCATTATTTCAGTACGATTCTTTTTTTTTTGTCTATAATTTTTAAACAAACTGTTTGTTCATTTTTCCCACATGTTCATCAAAGAAAGTTTTTATCCTCTTCATTCTTGAGTCATGACCCCTTCACTTTAAATCTGCGAATTGAAAAGAAAATATTAGTTTTTCAAATCATGATATTAAAAAAAAATCTATGTCAGTTTTTTTGTTTATTTAAGAAAAGAATATCATTTCAGAAGGTAGAGGATTACAGGATAGGTAGCAGTTACTAAACGTTACAGAAAAAATGATTTTCGACCAGTAATTGGACAGAAGTAAAAATTAGACAAACCAATAATTGAAGAAGGAACATTACGTCTCTGATACCGATTAGCATTTTATACACGGTATGGGCTCTATTTTTTTTTTCATTCTTTGTAAGCTAAAGAATAAATGTCAGTCGATTTGAAAGTTTTCCAGACTAAACATTTCTACCGCATTACGTTAATTTTAAGGACTTAGTGCAATTTGAATTTGAAGGAACATCTATAGTATGCTACTGATGACATACGACAAGTCAAAGAGGAGGGATAGTAAATTGCTCCGAAAAAAGAAAATTTGTCTGGCAAAAAATTCATTGAAATGTAAGAATGACTAATGTTTAATTATTAATAATATATATATATATATATATCAATATCATGAAAGTCAAAAAATATTAAAATAAAATGGAGAGACTGTAGTAAATCGGTAAAAGCGTATAGATGCTCATCAGGGTAAGTAAAATCTATACGAACCGTTAAAATTAGTGAAATCATAATGTTTTCTGCGAACAGTGTTGGCATATAGCTAAAAAACACTGTCCTTTACCCCGAACATTATGATAAACCAAGAATTTGAATGAAATACAAATAAAAGAAATGAAATTACTAACCTAAAACTGAGAGATGCTACCAACGGGAGACGCGACAAAGGGAATAACTGAACGCGTCATGTAGTGACCGGATGTTTACGAAGATATCAAGTTACTTCTGAGGTTGGGGGAGTTTCGATGAAGATTAGGAAATCGATGGGAAAAAAAGGATGAAAGCGAACTACATTGAGGAAACGATGAAGATTAAAGAAATGACGAAAAAAGGAAAGGAGTGTATTTAAAAATTAATGTGTAGTATAAAAATTATAAGGTGTATATAAAAATTAAGATTTAGAAGTAGAGTAGTAGTAAGAATTAGAAGTAACTTGATATCATCGTAAACATCCGGCCACTACATGACGCGTTCAGTTATTCCCTTTGTCGCTTCTCCCGTTGGTAGCATCTCTCAGTTTTAGGTTAGTAATTTCATTTCTTTTATTTGTATTTCATTCAAATTCTTGGTTTATCATAATGTTCGGGGTAAAGGACAGTGTTTTTTAGCTATATGCCAACACTGTTCGCAGAAAACATTATGATTTCACTAATTTTAACGGTTCGTATAGATTTTACTTACCCTGATGAGCATCTATACGCTTTTACCGATTTACTACAGTCTCTCCATTTTATTTTAATATTTTTTGACTTTCATGATATTGATATATTCTCCACAAATCTTCTTGAATTGCAGCATATTTGCGCATTCGTTGCGTTTGTGTTATATTTTTCTATTTTATTTTATCTTCCCCTTTTATATATATATTCCACTTTCGGCTTTTTCTTACCGTAGATTGTTTTCTTGACATTTTGTTTTTTGAATGTTTATTTTGTATATGTTGCTTTTAAATTTCTGCTATGTTTGTTTCGTATTTGTTATATATATATATATATATATATATATATATTCTATTACTTTAGTTCAAGTTACGTATTGCTACATTATTGACTGTTCAATTAATTTTAATGCCGTGCAATGACTCTCGAAATCTATCACGTTTAAATTATTAAAGTTGGTAAGAATGTAATGCATGGGCTGTATTCACATAACACCACTGTAAGGTTAATGTTCAAATTCCCGTCACCGTTGTATAACGATTTAATCGTAACAAATGGTGTATATGAATTACGATTGTAAACAATATATTGATACAATTTGGGGAGACTCTGCAAATATACGGCTCAATTTACAAGTTGGTTAAAGGGGATCGAAATCAGCTAATTGTGTCAGAAATGTAATGTTGAGTGGTAGACGACAATGATGGAAATAGTCACTGTTGAGACTATGTTCGTCGGCAACAAGCAACACCACCTTTCTCAAATTCTTGAAATTTCAAAGAGGAAGGAAATGCCAACGTTTTGCAATATGTGAATATTTCTGATTTTTTCCGTCTAGTTTGCAAATTTTTTGGTCTTATGTTCGTATCAGATGTGAAAAAATTCAGATATATCAGTTATTGGTTGCGAAAAATGATATTTCTTTCCTCATTGAAACTCAAAAAAAAGTGAATAAGGTGTTAACACTAATTAACGGCTGAACTATGTTCGTGTATGATTTACACTAACAATTTTACCCTTTAGACTCGTACTAATCCGCTTGTCACGCGAGAAGTCCGCTTGTCGCGAAAAATCGCTTCTCAAAATGATTACTGTCACTGGGGGCGGAACATGGTGGTACCGAATATCAGCACTACTCATGTGAAGATAGAAATCATCCCGAAGTCGGTGGGGGCATTCCCTTATTTGGTTCGTTGGGGGGCAGTGATAGTGTGCTGGTATCCCGCTTTCTGCTCTATCATGTGGGGGAAAAAAAGCAAAATCACCATTAACTCTGTTGCTGAAAATTTGTCAAACTTTCATATTCTTTTTATCATTAAAATATCTAATTCGAACGAGGCTTCTGCTGATGTCTCGCCGTTTTGTATTCAGTAATGAATCGCTGATACAGTTTGTGAGGGCAAATCAGCTTTGAAATTTTCACATAAATATATATTTCCCGAAAGTTTTAAAAAATGGGAAAGAGTTATGAAAATTATTAAAACTGATTGCTAGTAATCTTTTAAACTACGTTTCCGACGCTTATCCGTTTGGTATAAATACTTGTGCAGTATTTTATATCCTTTCTCGACAATATGGCGAAAAAATATGCCATTCATTGCTTTATAGATTTGTTAAAGGCGCTTCGCAAGGGAATGTTCTAGGACAAAAAATTTCTTACAAACACCATGACCATTTTCGAAAATCATTTTCACCTCAAAAGATAAAGAAATAGGAGAGATAATCGTTACTTCTTTAAATCAAAACTTCATTCATTTCTATCTGGATGTCACAGTCACAGTAGCTTTCCATGGGCTGCTTCACTGATTTATTGAGAGAAAATAAGCACAAAAAACACGGTATCAACATTTTTTTTTTCGATTTTATGACGTCTTGAAATTTAAAACGCAGTTTCTTTTCTGCCCCAATTAGAAGAATATATTTCTTTCCTCGTTATTCCTGAACCAAAACAGTGAATACAGAAGTATAAGCAGGCATACAGTTTCAAATGGAAGGGATAATCAATACTGAATTACGTCTCAGAATTTACTTTTTTCCATGCGATGAAGAAAAAAGTTTAAAACAAGTGATTTGATTACTTTAAAATAACGTGCTAATTTACCACAGGATTTCAAGAATATTTTCGAAAGTGGAATTATAGTATAAAACAAACAGCAATGAGTATTCAAATGCAGAATGTATAATTAACAGAAATTTTAGTATTTTAAAGAAAAATTCAAGATATTACTTGAAATATTATATATATATATATAATAAAATGTAAAGTTAAAGTGAGTTCTGTTTTCTTTTTGATTTTCTCACTGTACATAACAAAAAAGAAATAATGATTTTTTAAAATGATTTAAGCGAAAGATATGATGTAAAAAATATAGGAGATTACAAAGAAAATGCTATAAAAGAAGATATCTCTAAACATATTGCGAGACACAGATTTCCAACCAACCCCACTTAGGTTGCAGCCTTTCCAAGTTGACCAGTATGGTCTTAAGTATGAAAAATACAAAATAAAATTAGTAAAAACAATTTATTTATACAAAATGAATTGTTTATTGCGCAAATCTTTGTTCTAAAATAATCTACTAAAACAGTTGTAACCATGACTGAGGAAGAAAAAAGAATAATTAATAGAAGTTTAATGTTTTTTAGCATTAGTGCTGCTTGTAGAAAAATATCCGAGTAAATAAAGAAACAGTCTGGAAATTTGTTTATATTTTTTTCAGCAATGTTCATCATAACCCCTTCGACCCTAGATTATGCAGGAGATAAAATATCAGTAAGTGGTTAAATATACTCACTATCTATACTTTATAAAACATAATGCTTGTGTATTGTACGATGGATGTCCCAATGAATCTATCCCACTTACAGCCTTGAAATTTGGCACACAGGTAGTCTTGATAGTGACTCAATGAACTTCGAAACCAGAATTTTAAAATTCAATCAAGAAATGTTTTATTTAATGTTTTGTGTTGTTTTGGGTCATTTTGGGACGCTTACATTGTAGTATCTTTTCTAATCATAGTTGTAAAACAATCTATGCACCATCGGATATAACAAACGATTTTCATTCTAATGAAGATTGTTTTTTGAATTTCTAAACAATTTACTGAATTTAAATTTTTTAAAATAATAGTCTCTTTTATAGTAATTTTGATGAGCATTTTTTAAAATTCTCGCATCTGATGACGTTCTAAAACCTATAACTTTGATTTTTTGCTTATAACTGGAACGTTCCCCTCAGTTCAAAGAAACAGAACGGTTAAAATAATACTTATTCCGTTTCTTTTAAATTAATTTTTCCCCTGCTCAATTCAAACATTTTTTTTTGCTAGCGAGATTTGACAGCAGGTTTTACTGGACGATTCCAAGAATGTATTGTTGCCATTTCATTATTTGACCTTCTCGCAGGAGGGTTGAGTAATATGCTTTCTACAATCCATTCCTTCCAATGATGTCATTACATTCGTTTCATTGTCGAAAATCAATAATGTATTGTCACGTTTTGATTTTTTTCAAAACTTTTTCGTGTATTCTGGGCATATGTGTTCCGGTTTGTTGAAGTCCTGATTCCACGGAACGGCATAGGTAGCGTACTGCTAGTATTATAAATAGTAATTTAAACATGAAATATCATAATTTTTTGTCCAGTGTAAAACTAATTTAAAAAATATCCTAATAATAATAAAATCACGCTCAATTAAATAAAACGAAAAAAAACATTTAAGTTCAATTTTATTATCTTATATGAGACAGAGGATTTGGAAACAATTTTCTTTAGGCATTAAAACATTAATATTCTTCACATTTCTCACAAAAAGATGTTATTTGAAAGTGCAACCTTCTATTTTCATCTTTGTTGCCTTGAACTTCTTTCCAGTCATGTGCTTTATCCTTGAAATCTCGTCATTGTAAGGTCTGACAGATGGATTTAACTTTTCTTTGGAGGTGAAGCAGGGGCAATTTACTGATGGACGTCCGGTTTGGAAGGTGCTGAGCTGATTTAAGAAAGTCAGAGATCTTCTGCTATTTTAAATGAAGTCGAAGCAAATCGTGAATTTCTCCTAACGAATTCCAGAACCAATTCCATCTCTTTTGTACACTTAGAATTTATTATATCCATATTAAAATAATGAAATATGAAGATTAATTCAATTTTTTTGCATCTCTTACATGCGTTCGGTGCAATGACATTAAAAGTCATGCTTGTTCCATCCTCCCCTTCATACATTTATTGTAAAACTTTACAATTTCAGATTGGAAACTTCAACCAAAGTGACATCTTTTTTTGCTTCAACTTTTAACTACATCTGCACGATTGCATTTACCATTCACTACAGAGGTTTTGCCAGCTTCTGTAACATATTTATCTGAAATACTTCGTCCATCCGTTTTTTTTTTCAACATCTTCCAATTTACTTCACATTTAAATAATTGAATAACAACTGTTTCAATATCAAAATATACATATGAAACACAATGTTTTCAGGGTAAATATCGAGTAACAGGTAAAACAAAGCCAAAAGTTTTTTGTTCTATAGACACTTGGTGTTCTAATAATGGAAGACAAATTATAACAATTCATGTTATCTGCTCTAAGATCCCAAGTGTCCTAGTAGAACAAATGTTGATTCTCATTTATAGCGCAATTTTTTCACTATTTTTTAAGTTAAAGCACTGAATTAGGCATAAATTGCACGATTTATATTGTGGAATTTTTAAAAGCGAAGTTAAATATAATAATCTTTTTGGACTCAAAAAACATGCACTTGCGTTTTGACTGCAGATGGTCAGAAACCTCCATTGTTTTCTGTCTTACCATATGCTACAAAATATTGAGCAAGAAATGAAAGCATCTTGCTATTCTCAAAGGCATAATGAATAGAACCTACTGGCTATTAATTTTGAAATTCTTAAAATTGTGGAATCTAGGGTTAAATATGAACATTAACATGGTGGAAAACCAATTGCTTAAAATACTGTATGATGAGTGTTTGCATGAGACATTAAAATAAACTATTACCAATATTAATATACTTGCAAGAATATTCTACTTTTGAATTTAAATATTTGTACTGTATTCATGTGGAGAACGCGATGTTAAGAACTCAAAAATAAACATAAATCGATTAATAAGTATTTTATTAAACCGTTATTTTCGATTGTTTACAACAAGAGAATAGATTCTAAACAACATGTTTAGTACAGTCCACATTTCTGAGGAGTCTCTGTCTTCCCTACCTTCTCGGATGTCGGAACTCTTCTCTTCTCGTTCCGATCGCGCCTCGTTTCAATGATGCTGCAGGTTTCTTATTATTATAACACTCTGTTTTCCATCAGAAGACATTCAATATGACTGTAAATAAATGTTCTGTAAATTTTCTTTCAATATCCGTGATGAAGGACCTTCAAGTTTTTCACCAATAAAAGGGAAAGTTTATATGCAAATAATGGTAATTATGACGCTCTGGAGTTCTTAAACAAGAATTCATGGTGAAATAGTATAACATTTTTGTAGGACAGGCACCCTATTTGGTTGCGATAATATTACGGGGGCAATAATACTACAATAAACTTTGAAAAAACAAGGTTATTTATTCTTATAACGATATAACCTCCAATTCCAATACCTCCTCAAATTGTCTTATGTAAGAATAAAGAAAATGGTATCAGTTCTATAGTGAAGACAAAGCATTTTTTCATTATTATTCAAGGTTGAATGATTCTTTTTTATATTTTCTGTAAGAAGACACTTCAAGTTTTGCACCAGGAAGTGAATATTTGTTCGCAAACATGAATTGAATTATGACTAACCCGGAATTCTTAAAGAAAAAAATCATACGGGAACAAAATACAAACTCTATAGGAACAATTAATAGCCTATAAAGTTGCGATAAGACTGCAGGATATACTGGAACCTTTGAAAAATCAAACTGCGTGAAAACAAAAAAAGGAAAGAGTCCTATCGCGAAGATAAAGCATTATCATTTGTTCCAATTACAGCTGTTTTTATAAAATAGCTAAACGCTGCCAGTATTTTGATTTCGAACAGAAGAATTCAGTCTCTTCAAAAACATGCAAAATACGAGAATAATAAACGTCCGAAAACAATTTCACGAAATTTGAAAGAGAATTTAGGTGGAAACACCGCTCACATCAGAAAATACAATAGGAATTTCTATTTTCAGATAAATAGACATTTGTCTCCAAAAGAGTTCTTGATTCAGTAGCTCTCAATGGTATCAAACATTTAATGCCATGTCCAGTTGATTTCCGGGTGTCCTGTAATTGAATGGCCTCGGACATCCATCCTGTTGATATTACCTATACAAAATGATTCTATTGACTGGATACCACAAGTCGTGGAATCTTTTAACCATCCATTTGAAAGTGGTAATAACATGCAAACCGGCTGCTTTATTCAACGGCTGGCCAACTTTTAATTTTAAGGAATTAACAGTTAAATTCTTAAAGAAAATCACGTAGCTATTTCCATATTTCAAAATGTTAATGAAATTTCAAAGATTTACATTACAAAAACCAAATTCATTACTCACCCCAAATGGGTAATCTTTTCCTACTGTTTAGGAGGAAGAAAAAATGAAAATATTGAATTGAAATGGAAAAGAGACTAATCTTGTAAAAAAGTTTTGCGCCAGAAACAATTTATATATATAATCGATTCGTCTTATTCGTTAAGTTTCAACTTATTCTTAATCAATTCATAAATTTTATCGAAGCATAAAGCAATTATATATAGTTTTAGTCTTCGAGGACTAAAAGCTCTCCTGTCATCATATTTTAATGCAAATTCGTATGTTTGATTTCATTATTTCCAGTACGATTCTTTTTTGTCTATAATTTTTAAACAAGGCATTTATTCATTTTTCCCACATGTTCATCAAAGAAAGTTTTTATCCTCTTCATTTTGAGTCATAACCCTTCACTTTAAAATCTGCGAATTAGAAAGAAAATATTAGTTTTTCAAATCATGATATAAAAAATCTATGTCACTTTTTGTTTACCCCATTTAAGAAAAGTATCATTTCAAGAAGGTGAGGATTACAGGATGGGTAGCGGTTACTAAACGTTACAGAAAAAGGTTTTCGATCCATGTAATTGGACAGAAAGTAAAAATGTAGACAAACCAATAATTGAAGAAGAGACATTACGTATCTACGTACTGATTAGCGATTTATACACGGTATGGGCTCATTTATTTTTTCATTCTTTTGAGCTAAAGAATAAATGTCAGTCGATTTGAGAAGTTTTCCAGACTAAACATTTCTCATTACGTTAATTTTAAGGACTTGATTGAATTTGATTTGAAAAGGAACATCTATATTGCTACTGATGCATACGACAATCCAAAGAGGAGGGATAGTAAATCTCGAAAAAGAAAAATTTATCGCAGCAAAAAATTCTGAAATTATAGAATAAGACTAATGTTTAATTATTAATAATTT
>BGPR01000640.1:95562-128109 GCA_013235015.1 Araneus ventricosus
GAACAAATATAATTAATATCCTTTTACAGCACACCACGTGGTTCTGACATCTGAGCTCAGAGAACACGTGAGCAAACCACGTGGCTGCATCCATTTCCAACAACTATAGTACAATTCTATTAAGAATGTGAATGAGTTTTCTATGAGAACAAATTAAATTTTCGTTATTTAAAAGTGGAAAAAAGGATAGAAAATAGAATAGCCTAATCCGGCATGGGTATTTATTAGATATTCAGATTAAAGAAGTGTTAAATTTAAAGCATCCACTTTTACAGAGTTGAGAAATTTAAATTTTAAACCTCTTTATAAATGACAAATATTAGGTAGGCTAGAAGCAGATGGATATTTTTTCAGTTTCTCTACCAAATATTTTATACACACAAATTTTACAAAAAAAACTTCGTAAAATCAATGAATAAGCTTGTCATGGAAACCGTTTCACAAGATTTATTCCTTTGTAATATTTATTTATTTATATGGCGGAGCAAAAGAGCGGGTAATTACCCAAACTTTGCTACAATTTAGAAGGCAAACAATGAATCCGTGAAGACAAATATCCAAGCACGACTTTTCTATTAGTTAGTGAAAGGAGCGGGGATTTTGAGCAGAAAGATATCAGAAATCCTCCGGGATTGGGAAACGTTTCCAGCTCACTGAAGCAGGAGTATATTTAATCAAATCTCTTCAACGTAACCACTTTAGTACAGATAACATTTTGCTTGTTCGAAACGTTTGTTTGGACAGTTTTTTAATGGCTGGGTAAAGGATTTCAAATATTGAGGGGCTGTATCACTGGGAGACAAAATAAAGATTTTAATTTCGGTTTATTCTTGTTAAAAGTCGGGATACAGTTGAGGACGTAGTTTTGTAAAAATATTTTTACTATATTTTTTAGCAATATTTGGTTTGAACATTGTATTTTTGTTGTTGTTATAATTAGAACTTATTATTTTTTTAAATGATTTAAAGTATAAGATATACTTTTTTGTTATTATTTGTATCCGTTATTTTATTGTGCAGAAGTTAAGGAAATAAAAATAGAATTTAAAACATATAATGAAGTTTTGGTCTGAAACAGACTTAAACATTAAAAATTGTAAATTCTTTGTATTTATCGTAAAAGGCCTAAATAATTTCTTATTGCTTGAAAAATGCAAAAATAAAATTAAAAAACAATTTATTTATGCAAAATGAACTGTTCATTGTGCAAAATCTTTGTTCTGAAATAATCTGCTAAAACAGTTGTGAAAAAGACTGAGGAAGAAACAAATTTAATTAATTGGTTTTAATGTTTTAGCATTAGTGCTGTTTGTAGAAAAGTATCTGCGTAAATATAGAAACAGTGCCAAACTTGTTTATATATTTCATGAAAATGTTCATCTTAAATATGAACGTTAATGCTGTGTTAATGTTGTGAAGGTTAATGCATGCCAAATGTTAAATGCTGTGAATGATAAGTGTTTATATAAGACATTAAAAAGAAAGTATTGTAACATTAATGTATGTAGTATGGGGGCCTAGGTCCCGTGTGTGGTGATACGAAGTCAGAAAAAAGGCACGTTTTTCTATTTTAGGAATTTAATGATGATGACACAAACATTTAAGACGGCACACACATTTAAATACAAAAAGATATGGTGAAAGAATTAGGAGGGCAGCCACTGCTCTGTACATCAAGACATGTTAATTCATTCAGTCGTAAATTCTGTCGCTCGCCATCGCACAACAATGGCTCCTTGCACACACACTGATTCGTGTCGACCGGTTTGAAACCGGACTGCAACATTCCATTAGTAGTGTATAGAGAACAGTTGGAGCTTGCACACGTACCGGCGTCTACAAAAAACCGATCGGATGTCGAGAATTGCCACTGCGCTTTGCCGACATCGGCAGCTGCGGGAGGTCCCAGTGACAAATGTAAACCTACTGGCGCTTGCACACACGCCGATTTCAGCCGATCGACTTCGCTCTCGTGGCGAAATAATAAAATTAGTAACATTTTGAAAAACATATTGAACAATATTTTTAGGGATATTTTTTTCTTCTTTATTGATATTTTTAGTATAAGAATGAGAAAATTACTTATACACAAAAAGTTTTATGGATAGTTAAAAATAATGGTTCTCAAGTGGCGGATTAAGTTTGTTAAAAGACCTAGCGCTTTAACATTTAGGGGTCTCTGAAAATATATATATGCTTTTTTACATTTGAACAAGTCGGTTTTTCTAATTTTAAAATAATATTAATGAATCCGCATACATTCCATACTTTTATTTCTATTTTTTAATTACATTTTGTACTTGCTTTGTTATTTATTTTCAATTAGCTTGATGAATCTTTGTTGAATAATTGCAATGCCTTAAAGTTAGTTATAGTTAATTTAACATAATTTTCTAATGAATTTTCAATTAACATAATTCGCTTTTAAATAAGAATAATTCTCAAAACAACTTTACTCTCCGACAGCCTTAGAAGTAAATATAAAGTTGCTGTTTTCACATTGGTTTCTCTTTTAGTTTTGATTTATTAACGTAATAAATGGAAATTCAATTTTTTTTCGAATGTTGAAGTGATTGCTTTCCACAACCTTAACACATTATAATTTGGTTGTATTGCCAAGTCAATTTTTAAGGTGTCCGCCTAGGTTGTGAACCCATTTTCAGCCGAAAATCAAAACAATTTTTTTCGTTCTGTAATATGATTTCAATTGAATTTTTAATTATATATATATATATATATATAAAAGAGGCAAAACATAATAGAAAAACAATATAATAAATAACAAACATTCATATCAAATTCGAAAGGATATGAAAAAAACGAATTGAAAATAAATCCGAGTAAAGACAAAAATGCGAATAGTAACAGATGGAAAAATATATGTATATATCACATACACAATGAATGCGCTAAAAGCTGCAAGTTCAAAAGCTCTGTGGTAGATAGATTATAAATCGAAAAATGAAAGAGTATAAAATGTGAAATGAAAAAAAAACGCAATAAAAGCACAATAACGTTTCTTCAGGGGATGAAATTATTGTGAATTGCTAAATATAAAAGTTTGACATTTTCTTGCAATCAGTTATGCCGCAAGGCCTAAAACACTGATTTTCATCCCTAACGCCAAACCAACCAGAAAAAAACAGAGAGTGGAGTTTTGTATAATTAAAACAGAATTACGATGTGATAACATTAGAGAAAAAAGTAAGAAAAAATATTTTACGTACCAGAAGGACGGATGTTGACGTGGCAGTGTAAGCGGAGGGTCACGCTACAGACTGGCGTTGAAGGGGTGTGAACAGGGTGTCAAGTGTCAGTTTTCGCGCTTAACTTTGGCTGTTGCCAGGGGAGTGTAGTATGTTGTGAACGATGAAGATTAAGTGGAAGAGCGAAAACGATAGATAGATAGCGTAGAGAAATAGTGGAAGAAATCAGTAAAAAATGAGAGACCAGTGAAAAATGTTTAAAAGATGCGTTTTCGAGGTAAAATATCAGACATTACCGACTTGAGTGACCCTACCACGAAGATTAAACTTCGCGTCGGCATCTCTCTGATAAGCAATCCTTTACTTACATCTTAAATCCATTAATCAGAGGTTCGTAAAGTGAGGGGGGAATTTTATTAATGTTGAGGCTATTTCTTAAGTGCATGATTTGCTTTTTGGCAGAATTAGTGTTATTGCAAATTTTGTTGATTCTTATAAGTTGATTGATAATTGTGTTTTTGTAGATTTTATATGAGATATTAGAGTTCCAAAAAATAAATTTATTGACGTTAAATTTGAATTCGTTTCTTTTGTCGTGAATGTCAATTTTTAAGTCGTTTTTGTGGTCTAAGCATAAATCAAGAAAAATTGCTGGGGACTGATTGTTGCTGGTTTTAATTAGTTTGAGTTCTTCTGGGTAGATGGTATTGCAAATAGAGCTGAAGTCTTGAAAATTAAAAATTATAATATCGTCAATAAATCGGAAGGCAGAGTGGAGGTTTAAGATGAAATTTCTTTCGAAGAAATGAAGAAAGAGGTTGGCTAGTAAAGATGAGAAGTTTGTTCCTTGTGGGATGCCTTTTATTTGTTGGAAAATATTTTCTCCGTTAAAGATAAAGTTATTGAATATGCAGCAGTTGATGAGGTCTTCCCAGAAAGTTACTGGAATTTTAAGGAGATTTTTAAGATCATAGAAGTAGTTCATTAGTACATCTTGTAATTTATTTATTGGAATACTTGTGAAAAGGTCTTGAAAGTCGTAGGTTTCTATTGTATCAATTTTGTTATTATTAAGGAATTCAATTACTTTGTTTTTGTTTTTTATAATCCATGTGAAATTTTCTTGTTCAATATGATTTAGGATGGTATTTAGATGTTTTGAAAAATGGTTCCAGGTTTGTTCATGTAGGTGTTCCGTCCCATTTTCAAGATCTCCATTAATAAAATTTTCAAAAGTTTTCTTAATGATTTGGATAACTTTTGCCTAAAACTTGCCTCCAAATTCAATATACCAGTGCAATTCTTCACCGAATGGAAATGGTCAATATACTTCAAATTTAAACAGTTCATAAAAAACAATTACAAAAAAGACAATCCTAATTACGAAAAATATGACTATCGAAATATCAAGGATAGTATCAAAGCTCTGCAAGAACATTTCATCATAACCCCTATTGATAAAGCGGCCGGCAACTTTGCAATTTTCTGCAAAAAATTTTATCTCGAAATTTTAGATAAGGAATTAAAATCATCAGAAACTTACAAACTCAATAAATCAAATATTATCACCATTAAGAAAAAAATTTCAGCTCTTAACAAAAAGATTAATTGCCATAATGCAAATAATAATCTACCATATATTGTTATATATCCAAAATTTCATAAACAGCCAATTAAATTCAGATATATCACCTGCGGCACTAACACCTACATGAACAAACCTGGAACCATTTTTTCAAAACATCTAAATACCATCCTAAATCATATTGAACAAGAAAATTTCACATGGATTATAAAAAACAAAAACAAAGTAATTGAATTCCTTAATAATAACAAAATTGATACAATAGAAACCTACGACTTTCAAGACCTTTTCACAAGTATTCCAATAAATAAATTACAAGATGTACTAATGAACTACTTCTATGATCTTAAAAATCTCCTTAAAATTCCAGTAACTTTCTGGGAAGACCTCATCAACTGCTGCATATTCAATAACTTTATCTTTAACGGAGAAAATATTTTCCAACAAATAAAAGGCATCCCACAAGGAACAAACTTCTCATCTTTACTAGCCAACCTCTTTCTTCATTTCTTCGAAAGAAATTTCATCTTAAACCTCCACTCTGCCTTCCGATTTATTGACGATATTATAATTTTTAATTTTCAAGACTTCAGCTCTATTTGCAATACCATCTACCCAGAAGAACTCAAACTAATTAAAACCAGCAACAATCAGTCCCCAGCAATTTTTCTTGATTTATGCTTAGACCACAAAAACGACTTAAAAATTGACATTCACGACAAAAGAAACGAATTCAAATTTAACGTCAATAAATTTATTTTTTGGAACTCTAATATCTCATATAAAATCTACAAAAACACAATTATCAATCAACTTATAAGAATCAACAAAATTTGCAATAACACTAATTCTGCCAAAAAGCAAATCATGCACTTAAGAAATAGCCTCAACATTAATAAAATTCCCCCCTCACTTTACGAACCTCTGATTAATGGATTTAAGATGTAAGTAAAGGATTGCTTATCAGAGAGATGCCGACGCGAAGTTTAATCTTCGTGGTAGGGTCACTCAAGTCGGTAATGTCTGATATTTTACCTCGAAAACGCATCTTTTAAACATTTTTCACTGGTCTCTCATTTTTTACTGATTTCTTCCACTATTTCTCTACGCTATCTATCTATCGTTTTCGCTCTTCCACTTAATCTTCATCGTTCACAACATACTACACTCCCCTGGCAACAGCCAAAGTTAAGCGCGAAAACTGACACTTGACACACTGTTCACACCCCTTCAACGCCAGTCTGTAGCGTGACCCTCCGCTTACACTGCCACGTCAACATCCGTCCTTCTGGTACGTAAAATATTTTTTCTTACTTTTTTCTCTAATGTTATCACATCGTAATTCTGTTTTAATTATACAAAACTCCACTCTCTGTTTTTTTCTGGTTGGTTTGGCGTTAGGGATGAAAATCAGTGTTTTAGGCCTTGCGGCATAACTGATTGCAAGAAAATGTCAAACTTTTATATTTAGCAATTCACAATAATTTCATCCCCTGAAGAAACGTTATTGTGCTTTTATTGCGTTTTTTTTCATTTCACATTTTATACTCTTTCATTTTTCGATTTATAATCTATATATATATATATATATATATATATATATATATTTATATATATATAATTTTATTTTATTTTTATATTCATGGCTGCTTTAAAAACGAAATTTTTAACTTCAGATTGCTGTAGATATTTAACCCAGATTCTTTTAGTGGCCTTTCGCCTATTTTGTTCATTGTTTACATAATGTACCTGATGGAGTCAAATAACTGACCATACCATATGACATCTAATCCAAAAAATTTTTAAATTTTACTAAAGCGATAATAGGAAATGAAATTAGAAACATTTTAGTAAAACTTAGTAGCTGAAAATGGAAAACTAAACAAGTATTTGTTTTTCATTGCTTTCACTTAATAATTCACTTAGTATTTATTTCTGTTTAATTGCAATTTAGTTTAGTTTTAAGAACTACGTAATACTTGAACTTTGTAATTAATTTATGAGCCAATATAGGCTTTCGAGGCAATGTGCCTGAATTTTGTATAATGTAAACAGTCGTTTTATATGACGATCAACAAACATTGAGAATTTCATAAACTTAAAAATTAATTTACTACTTAGAAATTATGTATGATTTTTATCAGTTATTAAAGCACATTTTACATTTGAATAAATGCATAAAAGTTTAAATTATATTCATATTCAGTTTAAATTATTTCATAATTCACGGATTTTTATTAAAAATTCCTTGTTCCAATCAAATTGATCTCCGATATGTCGACGACATTTTTAGTATATGAGAAAGGTATTTTTAAGTAATCTTTACAGGAAAATAAAAAGAAAAATAAAACATTTGTTAAACTATTCTTGTTTTCTTATTTGAAATGAAAACAAGCATAGATTATCTTGGTTTGAAAAATTAATATTACATATTTTTCATTTGCACTTCATATTAGTTCAGTATTTAGCATTAAATTAGCTCGATATTACTTAAGTTATAATATACTTTTGTCAATTCAAAACATTTTCATTATGATAATTTCATATGTAATTATTATTATCGATTAAATATACTAATAATAAAGGTACATAGTAAGTTAAGTAAAATTAATGTTTCAAAAATTTATTTAAATGCGTAAAAAAATTAATGAATTAAATAGTGATTTTAGTTTGTGATATGTTGGTTAATTATTGTGTTATTTTTTCAAGTATGGCAGAAGAAATATTGGATTGGAATAAATAAAAATAATTAAAAATATGGAATTGATAATGTATTCGAGAATGACCAGGTTTACATCCGTTATAAACACGAATCGGTGTGTGTGCAAGGAACGCATCGCCTGTAAAAAGCCAAATATTTTCAAACCCGGTCTACAAAAATCGGTGTGTGTGCAAGTAGCCAATGTCTGTCGCTAACAAGAGCAAGATCATGTGACGTGACATCAGCTGGTAGAGAGAAAGTGGACGAGCGCCTCCTGGCGGGTTACCACATGTATACGAAATAATCTATTTTAGAATTTAAATATTTATTTCTATTCATGTGGGGAAGGCGATGGTTAAGCATTCATAAATTAACTTCATAAGTTCACTTCATAATAGGTAGTTTATTAAATCGCTTGTTTACAACGAAGAGAATAAGATTCTAAACAACGTGTTTGAAGTACAGTCCACATTTTAGGGGAGTTTCTGTCTTCCTACCTTCTCGGATGTCGGAACTCTTCTCCGTTAAACTTTATTTGTAGGTACTGCAACCGCAGATGAAACATTAATTGCAGGTACAATAGTAACGGATAAAATGTTATTTGCAGGTATTTTCCATTCAGTTAACTTGTACACTCGTGTTTTCTTGATGACGCAACACTATTTTAATTATTTCAGAACTTTATTATTAGTCAACCGATTAAATAATTTTATGTCAGTGGAGCCATCTGCTTATGAATTTAAGAAGAAATTGTTGAAAAAATTTATATTTATAATAATGTATTCTAAATTAAAAACTAAACTGTAGAAAATGATTAAAATAAAAAATTGTTGTAGCACCTAATGAAATAGTTTTTTCAGAAACTGATTTTATTCTTTTCTTCATTTAGAACAATTTTAAATTTCAAAGATGGAATTTACTAAATTAGATAATATTAGATTGAAAAATGTGTAAAGAGTTTTTTGAAAGTTTTTAATTTTGAAGGATTAAAAATAAATCGTTTAAGGTGATACTAAAGTGAGGAGGTAATTATTGGAGGCAGGAGACGGTAATAATAGCGAGTGAAAAACACTCGGAGAAAAAATTTGTCATTCAAGGATCGAACCCTGCAATTTTGTATTAGAAGTGAAATAGGGTCAGAAGGTGAAATAGGGTTTTTTGTTATTTCAACTGTCATTTATATCGTAGTTTGGAATTTTAAAGATTGCTGAATTTTATATTGAGGGGAGGAATTGATAAAATTCATTTTAAATTCTTGAATGAAACTTCTTTTAAGAAAAACCCTAGTCGCTGGCTTAACCACTTATTGTTTCTTTTTTCTTCCATACTGTGTCCAAAAATTAGCACATTTTTTATAAGGAACTTGTATTCAAATTGATTTTATGAATTCAAATCAGCAGTTAGAACAGTTACAAGTACTGATTTTATTAATTTTTTTCTAATTTTTAATTGCAGGGGAAAAAAGGGCATTTTTACTTAAAGTTGACTTCTATCCGAACAAAATTAAAAAAAATTTTGAAAGCAATGAAACCTGATCTAAAAACTCATTTACACTTGTTTTGATATCCAACTTTATTTAGACTGCTAGAGCCATGTACTAGGAACGTTGGTAAGTAAAGACCTACCCGAGCGACGTTCGGGCAAGTCAGGAAAGTTCCCTTTAGCAGTGCCTGAATGGTGTTTGGAAGAACTGTTAAGTGGTTAAACTATTTTGAGTTGACCTGAACGTTCTGTGGCTGGTATAAGCCATCTCCTTCATTTCAAACTCCTCTCTTTCGAATAATTTCCTCCAATGTTTCATTATATCGTATGAAATATTGTGAACTCTTCGTCTTAAACTAATTTTTCGCAAGAAAAAGTTGTTTTACACCACAATGAATATAGAAACAGACGTTCCTATGAAATTATGCCTAGCATGGCGAAGACTACCGGTTTTGTTTTGTAAATTATCGTTGCCATCGGCAAAAGAGAAATTAACCCCTTTTTCGACCACGTACTTTGGCGCCTTAGCGTATTATATATAGAGAGATTAGGAATGTGAATAAACGTAATGATATCGAGAGTGATAGAGAATAGTTGTTGCAAACTTTACTCATACAATGAAATCTGTATTCTAAAGTTTCTGCACATTTTTTTGCACTTTGACCTATACTACCTCACACTGCCTCTAGCTTAAGTTAATAAACTGGATTTCATGGCTACATTATTATTCCGTAGCCAGATAGCATTATTTGGAAAAATGAGGGCCTTTGACATATGTTTTGTAATATCTTATGATTTTTACATTAATATCTTTTTTCTCTTATGTTACAGTAGAATGGATGACAAAAGTCAATATGGATCTTGTAACAAGTAAAGGAATATAAATTTGAAAAAAGCTTAAAGTCAGCAAAGGCTTTAACATTGTGCTTTTTTGAGAAATAGTTAATCTTAGAAGATATGAAATAAAGTTGTCTCTTCTGTTGAATTTCCACCGTTTTTATGTGTCTGTAGGTGAAACAAGGGATGCTTGACCCTACGCTATTTTCTCGGATTGTGAGTGATTTGTGAAATTTTTATTTGACCTTTAGTCACATGGTCTATTGGAGGAGATTTTCATTCAAATTTGAAAAGCCATCATAATGGTGTGTAGGTAAATATATTTTGGGGATCCAAAAATTAATTTTCAGCTTTTCATTCCTCAGTGTATAGGAAGTTTACTATTTCCATTATGTTGTATTAAAATATGTTTGAGTTTTAAGCATACTTCAAGCTATAATTTGATATATGATGTTAGGCAGTGTCTTAATTCTAAGTTATTTAATATTTAGATTATTTAGATAAGGTTAAGTTAGGGATACTTGACAATAAAAAGTTAAGGATACTTGACCCTAAAAAGTTAGGGATAATTGACCCTAAAAAGTTACTGATAATTGACCCTTTGAAAAGCTACTGCAGCTTCGATGTTATAACTGAACGAAGCACATTTTGTGTTGGGATAAGTTTCCTGGTACTCGGAGTTTGTCCGTAAAATTGGAAATTCAAATTTAGAGAATAATTGTTTAAAAATTGTTTGTTAGTAATTATTTAATGAATAAGATTTCTTTTTAATATGATGATTTCAAATAATGCAAATAATTATTTTAGTAAGAATTTCAAAAAAGAATTGAAATTTATTTAATTTATTTTATCCTCGCCAGAGAAAGAAAGATTTATTTATTTATTATTTTAAGAAAAATCTTTTGTTCGAACTATTTGTTATCGTTTGGTTTTATTTAAAGTTTCGCTATTTCAGTTGAGTTTATCTTTCTTTATTTATATGAATTTTCATCTAAAATATATTTTTATACTTCTGTGTTTATTTTTCTTTGAATATTAGAAGAACCCAGTAAGTCTATTAAGCTTTTCAATTTCTTGCTTTGTTCAGCATTTTTAAGATTTTTTTTCTGTGCGATAGATTTTGGATGCGATTCTGTATTTTTTTTTAATTTTCAAAACCGGCAATTCTTCAACGCGCTAATGACGTTGAAGGGTTTGCAATTTTCATTTAATTAAATCAATATTTTAATTGCTTATTAAATTTTAAACTAATTTAATTTAATAACTAGCTTTAATTTAATTTATTAACTAGAATATTTTAATATAATGACTGTATTTGATAGTAACCATTTATTAAATTTTTAATATTAGTTTTCATAATATTATTTGATAATAAAGACATTTCCATTTCAGTAGTTATAACCTAATATCTGAATTTCGCATACAAACAAATTATCAAAAGAATTTAAGTTTGTTTCGCATGTAGGGCCAAGTATCCCTACCCTTAGGGTCAAGTATCCCTACTCTTAGGGTCCAGTATCCCTAGCGTATAGTCAAGTATCCCTAAGGTTAGGGATACTTGACACAATGCGATTTCATGAAATATATATATATATATATATATTCTAAGATTAAGCATAAGTATATATCTCATTCGTAAAAATAAATCCTTTTATGATACTAACAATTCAAATATTCGAGAAATATAAGAAAAGTAAAAGTAGGGTTAAAAACCCTAGTTTTTCCCAGATTGTTTGAAAATTAAAATTTTTCCTTGTAAGTTTCAACCAAAAAAATAAAAGAAAAGAAATTATATCAAAGATTTAGTTTTTTAATTTTAAAAATGGACTTTTAATTAAATTTTCAAATACATTTTTACTAGTTTTGGTTATATCTGTCAAAAATAGTTCTCATAACTTTCAGCTTTGAAAAATGAGTTTTAAAGAGAAGAAATCAGGTCTATTTTTAAATATGTAAACAAATATTTTCGACATGAAAAATCTGTAAAGAAGATACTTAATCGATTTAATTATCCTACGTGCCAACAGGTGGCCCAGCGACTCATCTCTGAAGATATTAAACAAATCAATCTCCCATAAGAAAAACAGATTGAGGCACGATGAAGCGTTTGGAGTTTGACGTTTGTTTCGGCGACAAGATTGAGCTTGATTTAACAATTAATTTAATCAAAATCGTAAATAAATTTTAAATAATCAGGTTAGAAAATTAACTTAATTGTCCAGTTCAAAGGATGTTCAAAGTTTTAAAATTTCTTCTGTGGAAAGCATATGTTCATTAAGAATTCCTGTAAACTGAGGAATGAAAACTTGATCCAAAAAGTATTATATTGTAAATGTCTGAGTAAATATAAGCTTTGTGCATCATATAGAACAGGAATTTCAATCTTCGAAGAATTGAGAATTAATCTTAGCATAACTGGAAAATATAATATATTCTTATCTTAAATGCTTTAGACAAAGCTGTGAAGAAATATTTGAAAAAAATAAGCATAGACACTTTCCGATTTATGTTACAAATTGCAAAGCTCAAAAATACTCCGAGACCACTTGTAAATTTATTCAAACAGTGCGTATTTGTTAGAATTTACTCTCATGGTGATTGGTAACATTTTTTCAACGTAATAGAAATCCATTATAGAGACAGAATAAATAGTTTAAAAAAAGTACTGCATGCATATAACAATAACTATTATCATAAAAATTTTAAATTTCCCCAAAGAGAAAACAAAACATAAATCTTTGAAATGTGTTATTTGGCATAACCTTCTGCTAAAAATTTTTCTTACTGTCAAATTCCAAGATACGAATAAGTCTTAAAAGTGAAATGACAGGAAAATATAGATTTTTGTCAAATTTAAATCTTTTATTAAGAACATTCGGAATTGTTATAAATCAACAACAAGTAATTCGGAATATGGAAACCTCATATATATTTTCCTTTAATGATTCAATGTTGAGATCTTATGAAAATATAACGTAAGCTAAATAAATTAAGAAAAAGCTCTTTGATTAATAGTAATAAATAAGATAAAAAAATTAAGAAACCAGGAATCTTCCACTTTGTGGTCGAAACTTTTTTACTTTTACTATTAATACTCATCAAATTTTCATTTATTCTAGAAATTCTGTTCTAATTTCAATACGATATGGTTTATATTTCTTTTTTCAATATCTTCACTATATTTCTTTTTTCAATATCTTTACCATTTCAATATCTAGCTACTATGATTTTTCATTCATGAAATTTTAGAAAATACAGAACTATCAAGGTTTCACAGAAACGTAAAAATTACTCTCCAGGAATCTGAAGTTAATCGTCTTTTTAATTAAATGTCAAAATCTTTTTATAAGTTAATTTGACTTATATTTAAAAACATTATTATCTTCGTGTCATTCAACGATTGCAAGCAATTGAAAAAAAGTAAATATTTTACCAATTATAAAAGTTTTCATGACAGAAAATAGCAAAAAATTACTAAATTTTTTGAAAACCACTTATTTCTACCAACGATAATTTCAACAAAAACTACGATAGAGATTAATTTCCATATAGATTATGTTTATGGATTATGTTAAATTCAAACAGTCTTCAGACACCTATATAATTGAATGTGGTGAAGAAAAGCTTTTCCGTGCTTTCTTGCTCCAAAAAACTCGAAGAATTTTCTTCCATGTATATTATATACATACATGGTGGTCATAAACTATTGGACACATTTTAAAAATTAATAAAAATCCTGTAATGTAGCAACTTTGTTTTTTTTAAATTGAGAGAGTAGATTTAGTAGAGAGAGTTTTTTCAGATAAGGAAAGGAGCCGAGCACTAAATCCGCTGCAGCGGGAGATACTTAACGCAAGTATCAAAATGGCTACCGTGTAGCTGAAGGCGCGTTTGGGATGTCTCTGGTAGCGTTGGCATGAGAAATTAAAGACAACAAGAAATGTGCACCAGTAAGGACACTTTCACTCCTTAATTGCTCATATCAACTCATAATGAAGTTCTTACTTCGATACCGATAATTTCGCAACTTTAACAGAATAATTCTTTGAACTCTTATAATTCATTTTCTTCTGTAGAACCAGAGATCTGCCAGACGCGTCTTTTGCTGCAGGGTAGCCATTTTGGCACTTGCGTTGGATGGTGGGGATTTAGTGCGCCATAACGGCGAGCTACCTATCTAAAAAAACCTCTTTGAGCTACATTCTCATTAAAAAAATGTTGCTACATAATAGGTTTTTATGTTAATTTTTAAATGGATCCATTAATTTATGACCACCTTGTATAAGAAACTAAAGTATATTCTGAAATAAAATCCGATAAATCATATTTCATCGGAGCTTGTAGGAATAAACATCTAATATTAAAAAAAATCCGCATGTTTTTTCTTACACCCCTCTTTGACCAAATTAACAGATTTTTAGGCCCTCACCACCTTAAAATTATAATGTTTGCATTAAATATTTTAACTGTAAAACCAGTTCAAAGATTCTGTTTTAAGTATTGTATGGAAAATTCGTTTTTATCCAATAAAACTGTAAGAAGAAAAGAGTTTCTAATTGATGTTCATATCCAGCCAACAGCTCAACCAAAGAGAGTCAAGCCTTTTTAGGCAACATTTTATATTCAAATTAATATAAATGAATTAAAAAAATTCGTTAGATTTAAGTTATTTACAAGTTCCATTGTTGTTATGTTTCAGAAACGTGAAATAAACAAAAATTAATAGCGAACAGTTAAAGCCGAGCACTTACCTTGACAAGGTAGAGCTAACAATCATTAACGAATTTGTGTCTCCACTTGGTCAACATCAGGGTTCCGTGGACAACACGTAAAATTTTATTTTATTTTCTTTAAATAAGTAATTACTTACAGAAACAAAGATTTTATATTTCCCAAATTTCCAGACACTGTATTCCGTGATTTTCAAATCCTTTGAAGAGTACTCAACTTTTCCTAGCATAATTTTTCTTAAACTGTTTTTATTATGTTTTTCGCTATATATTTGCTTGAGTATAAAATGCTTGATGTTTACTATTGTATGTTCCCATAATTGCGAGTTCAATTATTTTCCTTAACAATTCTCTAAAATTCTAACGATGAATTTTTACTTGACAATCAGTATACACTTCTTAAGAAAATAGTTCATATATTTTGAGAGTATTTTTTACTGTTTCTGTACATATTCATGAGGCAAAGATGAATTTAGTTGAAGCCCTATAAAAGCTGCTTAAAAATTATTTACGGAAACAAACATAAAATTACATTTTCATGAATTCTAATGTGACTAGCATATATTTTGTAAGGAATTCAATGCAGAAACTTATCTCCTTTAATAAAAATTGTACAGTTAGTAAATCAGAAGAATATAGACTATTTCTTTGCGTAATAATTGCAATTAAAAATTCATAAAAATGTTGTAATTGAAGTTGGTAAGGTAACAGACTGTTATGTAATTATTGTCTTCCCAATACTACAAAAAATTATAGAATGACTCCTCTAAATTTTTAAAATGTATCCTTTCCAATGTTCAACAAAACTTTTTCACAATTTATGATTACTGTGACATTGTTATCCAAAACTGTATAAATGAAGCATAAAAGCACTCTTTGCTTGCAAAATTTATACTTCTTTCTGTGATAATGAAATGCTTCAACGATGTCTGAATAAACGTTGCACTACAAGTCAGTTCATTCCTTCTTGAGAAACAGATAATTGTGTAAAAATTTAAATACGTATTTAAAAGCAAAAACTTAGAGTGTTTTTATAACTTAATATCTTTTCAGATTTAATGTATTTATGAGGCTATCCATTTAGAATTTACATCGCAAATTTACCATCTTCAGTTACACATAGCAACAGTTTTTAAAAACATAGAAATTAAATTTATAAATACTTATAAACATGAAAGAGATTTTGCAATGAAACATTTAAAACTTTTTTGTTTTTAAAATGGCAGAGAATTTAATTCTTTTCAGATTGTTTCAAAACCATACCATTCCAACCGAATTGTACGAATCTTACGGAATATGTGACAATACGTTAGCGAATCAATGTATTTGAATTTGAAGTTAATACTTTTAGTGTTAGAGAAAATAGGAGTATTTAAATTAAATAATATTTACTGAGCATGTGCGAAACATAGTATATTTTTCTTCTATAATTTGGAAGCCAGACACATAGGGAGTTTATAGAGAAATTACAGTTGAATAACATTAAAATTTAAAATCGAGTAGAAATTCAGTGGGTCTCTAAGGGAAACAAAAGGATGAGCTTTTTCCAAAAACTGATATTTTTTAAACTTGAATATTTGAATAGTTTTAATGAATTTTATAAAGGTTCAATATGCCAAATACCATACATACTTATAAATAAAATACACAATGAATTCAAATGCAATTCAAAAATTGCTATTAGAAGATTCAAGTTCAACATTATTTTTCATGGCAAAGGCCCGAAATATCGTTCGTCAAGGGCTACGGCCCATTTCCGACTTACCTTAAACGATTCGACATCAGAAACAGCGATTCCTGTGGCTGCGGAAACCTGGGAAGCCCCTTATACTACTCTATAAGCTGCCTGTTTACAATCTCGTACCATCTAACAATACCATCAACTGAGCTAGAACCACCTTGGTGGAAAAGAGTTTTGAACCACAACAATTCTAGGACGAAAATCAGAAAACTCATCCACTTCATCGCGGAAAACGAAACACTCTTTTTCCAGAAGATGGCGACTACAACTAGTCACAGACTCAATTAAACCTAGGTACTCATCTTCTCTGTTCTCCCATACATAAGGCACCGCCCTCTCAAAGTCAACAACACAAAGAGAAAATCATCCATATTTTCTTAAGACAACATGGACATTCCTACGAACCTACCACAGGTAGTTGCTCCTCTGATGTAAAGCCAATAGTAAAGGGAATCGAGACTGACAGTCCCAGTCTCTATAGGGCCTTGATACTCTTCGTGTAAATTTCTATATGCAATGAAACTTGCAATTGTACTAGTATACATGACTTTTTGCAACCTAGAACCAACATAACGGCCCAGTTTTGTAGAGGAATCGCAAGTGTAATAAATCAATGTACAAACCTGTTTTCTTTCTTTTAATGCATAGTTAAATTATTTTGTTCTAAATGTCCTTTTTTGTATCCTTATATATAAATTGTAATTGTTTTTTGCTCTGGGTTTTTCAATAAAGTTTCGCGCATACCCTAACAATCGACATGGAGCTATCCTGGCTCCGATTTCGGGGATATGCTGTGGTGTTATGTGGAAGAACCCTCATCATTTTGTTCCTCGTATACACTAACACAAATTCTACTTGCTGCAATACCGATATCCTTATAAATCTTAATGATATTAAACTGGAATTTTCATATAAGCTGCCCTATGTATCTGGCTTCCAAATTATATAAGAGAAACCTCATGCGCAGTAAAATATTATTTAATACAAATACTCATATTTCCAATAATATTCAACAAATTAACTTCAAATTTTTATATAAAGCTTCGCTAACATAATCGCACGTATTCTGTAAATGCTGTGTAATTTGGTTGAAAACTTTGTATGTTATAAGCAAAAAGAAAGCCTTTATATTTCCCGAGTAAGCATCCTATTCACACCAAAAGATATGTCAGTATTGCGCACTGGAAAAATAAAAGATAAAGTCTTAAATCTTTATCAGCTTTCTGTGAAACAAAGTGAGTTCAAATCATTTTCTTCTTCACCACTTTCTGGCCGGACCAAATTTCACTGTAAAATGTGAGGTCCTACTACTGTACTTCCGATGTCATATTCCATGCCTTGCTATCACAGTATTAGCTTCCTAAAAAATGAAAATCGTTGTAAAAAAGATGCGTGTATAATTTAACAGTTATCTTCATGTAATAAGTTTTTTTCTTTATAGTTAATTTGAAACACGGGCTTTATACTTTGCTTATGTATGTAAAAGAGAGTGAAATAATAAAATTAAGCTTCGTTTAATTCGTAATGAAATATTATATAACATAATAAATTAATCTATTTATTATATTTGAGTCCAGTGATGGAAGAAAGTTTCTAAAACTTTGATAAATCGTGAAAAATTCCGAAGTAATTCCTTCAAATCTTCAGATAATGCATTGCTAAGGCCTATTTTAAAATTAAAATTAATGAAAATGCATATTCATTTCTCAAATGCACACACCGGCTTAATTTATTTAGGAAGATCTCACTTTTAAAATGATTTTACATACACCACAACATGCAAAAACTAACACTTTCTGCCGTGTTCAATTGCGTAAGCCACTGCCCTTGCCATTTCTCAAACGTCAAAAGCATTCTTAGATTCATCGTTAAAATGAACGCTACTCAGGCGAACTCTTCTGCTGGATGTGAATTTTCTAAAAATTTTAATACACTTTGAGACAGAGAATGCTTAACGATGGTTTGGAGAGCTTTATTTAATCCTGCCTTTTATTCTATTTCGCATGGAGAAGATATTAAAAGGGGAAATAAAAGTGAACTCTTGCAGGGTTGAATGTCTTGGAGAAAAGAGAATCAGGTTTTGTAGCAGAGAGAGAAAGGAAAGAGATTAATGATCAGCTTTTACGAGGAAAGGGAATGCTTACTTCATTCCTCTGAGATGCGAATGCGATGGAAAACAGCAAGGACTAAACAGGTTAGCTTAATCAGGAAATGTTTTAAAATTTCACGTATTGAATGTTTCTCTTTATAAGGATTACAATTTCTTACCTCTTTATAACGAGCAACGATTTCTGAAAGATTCCGCGGAAATTGTTTATTATTGAGCGACGGAACGGAAACTTTTTTCCGATTCAGTCGTTTCATTGCCAGAAGAAATGCTGTTGTTATTTATGCTTTCTTTTTTTTGAAATGCTTAAAATTAAAGAGCATAAGATCCAGTGTAATGCTAATTATTATGAAATTTTATTGAAAACAATTCTTGCGTAATAATTTTGTCTTCCATATTTATTGCATAACTTTAATATATGACAAAAACCACGTCGATAAGCACAGATATTTTCGACTAGTATATAGGATATATTTTTTGTTGAGTACCCTCTACGAAATAATGCAGTTTAAAGCAGTGTCGCAGTTACAGATTTGCACACAGCATTGTTAAAGACGTCGAAGTACAAATATTGCAATTTTCGATAAAAGGTTTTAAATATTATGCACATACATTCGACACAGAAAGTTATAGAAAATAAAAAGTCCCTTGAAAATTTAACTTTTCAGACAGAATTGTTATATTTTCTGATAGGAACGTACTCTTATAATAATCAACCCTCTCCAGTTTTGTAAAGGTTTATTTACACAACTTTTTATTGGGTAAAAAGAAAATACTGTATTCTAATGTGCCGAATTAAAACGAGCTAACATTCTGCACAGCACTTCGCAAAATTTATGTTGCGTTGGTAGAAGAAAGAGATTAATGATCAGATTTTATTAGCAAAGGGAATGCTCACTTATTTCCTCGAATGCGAATGCTAATTGTTCCCTAATTCACAATCGTAGCTATAATATATTTGCAAAGAAATATTAAACCTTCAGCTTTCAGATAGAACCACTCCTGTGTTTTTTCCCAAGCAATTTGCTACTCCGAACACAGTAAATCCAACATTTTTTTAGTATGCTCTAGAGTGGATTCTACTCTCTTGGTAACGGTTTTCTAAAAACGCAACAAACAAACATAAAAGGGAGACTAAAGTTTTTTCAAGTCTTGAAATAAATGAAAAAGTAATAACGTTGAATTAAAATGTGCTGCATTTTTATAAATTCAACAAAAAATGAAATAAAATTTCTTTTATTATTGAAAAGATTATGTAAACTAAATTTAAAACATTAATTTAGGACCATTCATCTATTTCTGACGTTGAAATTGAATAATCTGAGTTGCGTTTCATTCATACCAAGAACAACTCCCACTTCCGCCTTTCTCATATAACTTGATATTTCAAAGATGATGGATAGGTTATATGTGATAATATTGTGGTGCCAGACTAACGGCAGCTCCCTTCATTCCCGCCAATTGAGTGGCGCCTCTAGCGGATCTGACCAGAATTCGTGAATAGACGCTCTGACATCGAGACGCGATGTTGGAAAATGATGCTTGCTTCAAAAGACGATTATAACGACGAGAATATGCGTAACCCTGCAGCTATAATTTCTTTATGTTGATCTTCTGTAAATAGTTAATTATTTCATCCTAATTAGTCATCTAACCGTTATTTTAAATCATCATTAAATATTAAATTTGGAAAGAAGTTGTGTTTAGTCGGCCATCCCATCACCCACAATATCTATGTGAAAATTTTAGCCGAAAGAATGTAGGTTTCTTTAAATGTAACAAAACAATATAAAAAGGATACGGATATGTTTTGAATGGGTAACAAATGTACTTGAAATGAATATTTGTATTGTTTAAGAATTTTTAAAAAAAAGAAAAACCTAAATGGTTTAGTGACAATTAAAAATTCAATGTAAATTTAGTTATAAAAACTCATTTTTAAAATATTCATCCGTCATTGCTTTAATAATTCCGAATACGGTAAATGTGTTTCTTTCTAATCTGACATACAACCTTAAACATAACCCATTCGCTCATGTGGGCAAACAGCAGAAATATGCCCTGCAAATACGGAGAGTCGCATGTAATAACACGAGCACTGAGCACCACGCAAACTAGAAAATATTACGAGCATCACATACATAGAGACGTCACAAGGAAGTACGTCCTACCATATGGATGGGGTGTTAATAAACCATAATGTAACACCAGACCATCAACCATAACCAACACCAATAATGTAACACTATGTTTGGTGAAATCCAGCTTACTTATACAGTGACTTCTTCTTATTCGATATGAGCCCAAGAATGCAAATGTATATTAAAGAAAATTACCAATATAAAAGATCATGATAATGAAAGCTGCAAAGTCGAGCGTAGTAGAAACAAGCAAGTTAGAGATTTTAAATTGCTTCATTAAATACCATAGAAACCTCTAAATGTATTAAACATAAATATGTGCTAAAATAAAAAGAATTATGAGACAATCAGATAATTTTACAAATAATTAAAACTTTTCAAATATTCGCAATATAGTCACTGAATTCCTAAAATCAGTTTTAAAAATTAAGAATTACATCATTATCAGTTACTCGTATATTAAACGCAGATTCTCGCTATAGATGCCCAAACCCTCTTATTATTAAAAAAAGTAAGGAAATATTTTAAAGGTATTTTTAATGAAAATCTTGAATATTGAACCACGTTTTATACCCTTAGTAAATTTTTTGAACGGGTTTCGGGCTGATAGAATGTGTGTAGATGGCTCATATTCAGAAATATATGACGGGAAAATCTGTGCTTCTTAAAAATTATCAGCAACCAGCACATCCAGTGTATTTTGTCTTAACTTTTCTCATTAACGGATATTGATAGAAAAATGGAAAAAAAAAAACCGATGATTCCTGTGTGAACATAAAACAAAATTTGACCTTCTTCATTATGTTTCCTTACGGGCTAACATAAAATAAACTTACATTATTGATGAAGCCCCATGAATTTTGATGCCGAAAACAGTATTCAGAAATCGATTCCTTTAGTTAGTCGAAGAACAGATATAGGATAATAAGAATATATTTGCTGAGATCGCTTGACGTTACTATAAGGTATATCGTTAAGCAACTGCATTTGCTAATTGTTAAAGAAGATTATATACAGCAATAATTGCAAATAATGTAACCAGTTTCTTGGGAAATTCACTAAAATTTATTTAGAGTAAACTTAATTTTCTGGACACTTTGTGCAGTTCCTGGTCGTTTGAAGTTTTGTCGAAACACGAAGGTTTTAATTGAAATTCCCAAAAGAAAATAATAAAAATATATAGTAAATTGAATAAAGAAACTAATTAATTTGTTAAGCACTTTTATAGTCAAAATACATTTTATAAATTGCGCCCAAATGAAAGTCGGACTAGAATTCTAGAAGTATTATTTCAAGTGATAGAACACTGAGATTTCTCTGGTAAAGGGCTATCTGTTTCAAGGCAAATCTTGTATAAAACGGTTCGTAGTCTAGTGACGTTGGATGAATTAGAAGCTACAAAATTAGTAACGTCAGGCATGGATCCTTCTGAATATGCTTAGGAAGCAGTAATCCAGTTTGTGTGGTGTGCCCTGTTACCAATGGTAATGGGGTATATATATATATATATGCCCTGTTACCAAAAGATATTTTACCGCATCGTAGAGATCTACTATGAATACTGTAGAGAATTTGTGCTAATAGGGTCGTCGTATCGGCATTTGCAGACGAATGTGTATGGCGCTGAGTGTATATAACTTGCCACAAACAGATCACTCAATCTCATAGATATTCGACCGCAAATGTCATTTCCAATAACACCTTCTGCCTACCAAAGTTTTTGAACGAAGTGCTGAGCCTTTTGGTGGAATATATTGCTCGAACGTTATTTGATGTGTCGATTTTGATCCACTCAGAGGCCCATCGCCTCAGATCGTCTTGTACCCTGTTTCACATGACGTACAAATATCTACCAGATAAATTTCAATTTTCTCCGAAATGGGATAATGCTACTAGAAGCTCAGTCACACTTTCATTGAGGTGTACCATATAAATCAATACACTTTTCATACTTTTCTTCTTAAATGCCGTTATAGCATGTGATTAGAAAAAGTTATCCCTATTCAGATCGATGTATGGATTACACTAGTGATCATAAGAACACACAATATCTGTGGTATGAAGTTCAGAACGAGTCACACACAATACTCAAAAATTAAAGATAATATAAGAAATACCCATAGTCCCAAGTATAAGTTTAATTCAATGGTTGTGGTATAAAAATTATAGATAGTCGTCATGATCCAGTTCATTTGGTATAACTGTGGTATGATAGGACACTTTCAGGTGGTAGAGAGCAATATAAAGCTGTCATTCCGACGTTACATGCATACATTCAGACATGCTTAAACGCCGGTAGTTTCTACCTTTGGGGGACATGTCACGAGATAATTCACACGACAAGAGATGAAATGTTTATCAGGAAAGATTCGCTACCAACGTTTAAATAGGTGTGCTACACAACTAATGAGTTGGAACGTACACTCTATTTACTCCGGAATACATACATCATCCCTTACCATAGATCTTGCCTGCCCTATATATAAAATGCACCTCAAAGACACCCGTGTCCATGTAGTATTGCTCAAAACCCGCTCGCAAAAAGGCACTTAACAACATATCTCTCTACCGCCTCGACGTATCTTTTCCGCATCCGCATGCTTTAAAGTTGCACTTTACATTGCTTTGAAGAGCAACAATTTAAATCTATTGATACTGCATTTAAGTGAGATATATTTGGCACTAGACTGAGCTTTAAACTTTCTTAAATACCGTTTATTGCACCTAATATTTGCCTCGACGATATCACAAGATGCGCTTTTCTGTGTATTGCGTCTTAACATTAATTTTTTTATAATCAAATACCTAAAATATATCTATTTATGTACAGAATATTTTTAATACACAATGTTGCAAAAACATGTCTGAGATTTCTTTCAATTCGGCGAAGGTTGCAATTTTTAAAAGTCAATGCGATTATAGTAAATTAAATACAAACATAGTAGTGGGGAGTTTTAACAAGCATGCATAAATTTTAAAAGAGATTCGCTTACCATGGGAAATCTATTTTGTATTTAACATTAATAATAGTACATTATTTAAAATACGCAAATAATAAAGAAAAAACACATCATGTGTCTTGACGATCTAAGAGATCGGAATTGGGTTTCCGTCCTTTGACTATTGGTGGTTGAAGCCAAATCTTCATTAACCGTTAATATTCGAAGTTCTGTGAAGTTCTGTAAAAAATATGATTTGAAGTAGAAAAAAATACCTAAGCCATTTGAAAAATCGCCCGTGACCAACGGAAGGTTAAAAATTACAAAATTATGAATTTCTTTCTTACGAGGGTTAAAAATTCAAAAATACGAATGTACCCAAGTATATTTCAGAGTGTACTTTAATATGCCGTGATGATTCAGAAACATAATCTTCTGGCAACGAAAATTGATATCCGTTTCAGAATAAGATAACGTATAAGAATTTCTTTGTGAATAAATATAATTTATCGTGATTTTCAATATAATTACTGTTGTTATCACATCCGATTTATTAAGTAGATTAATTTATCATGTAAGCGAATACGATGTTATTATTTTATTTTAAGCTAAGAGAAAAAATAATAATAGTGGCAATTTGAAAAGAATTTTATTGCATCTAAGTAGAAATTTCCTTATAAAATTTTGAAATTGTTAACATTTTTACCCGGAAAAAATAATGTGTGTTTTAAATTTAGCTGCATTGATATATATAAAAATGCTTTAACCACATAATCATTTATAAAATTTTTGTTAAAATTAAGCATTTTGTTATCAAAATTTATTATTTATTTTGCTATTTAACATTATTAAACTTAAATATTTTGTATTTTAAGATTTAGACAATTTCAATTCATTCAAATCTTAGGCAAATTAAATTATCCTTAAGCTATACATATACTATGTATATTAAATTTCTAAATATATAGATTATTATGGTGGAATGAATAAGAAACTCGTTAAAAATATAGCAAAATATTCCATCCGTTAACCTATTGAAAATGGAGTATAGTTAAGAAGAAATTGGCTAATAAAAGAAATAAGTTGCTAGTCCGTTTAAAATTTTTTAATATCATTATCGTAGTCCTTTTCTATTTGAACTTTATTTTTACTTTTTTCTGATTCATCCGCGTTGTCATTATAAAGACACAGTAGTTTGTGTGCCTGCTTTCATAAAATATCTATAATGATAGGGTATTTTCTACTGAATTAATACGCAATAATGGAATTTTGTTTGAATAAAAATATGAGATCAAACGTTATGACTGGATAGACATGTAAAACAATCGATAATTCCTGCAAGTGTGTTAAGGTATTTTGCGATTTAAAGTAATATAAATTATTCTAAAAATAATATTCCATTATTATGCGTTGATTGCTAACAAGACGGCTAATATAATACACTACATTTTTATTCAATTTGATGCGGAATGTGTTTCTAAAAATTGAATGAATTATAAAAGGTAATGCATAATGTAGTATGAGGGATATATATTTTATTTTCTCTCTACTCTTAGAAATAATACATATTGACACATACAAATCAACACATTTGCTGCAATTGCTCAATATGATTCTTTTTTTTCATCTTGTCCATATCCTTAGATAGAAGAACATTCCATTCTTTAAAGTCGCATGTACAGATGCAGCTACTTTCGCCGGCTATGATATGTGAAGAAGGAACATAACATAATTTTTTCGTTTAAATAATTATATAAATGTTATGATAAACAAATATGACATGTATTAATTTCTGATTTTTAGGCCTTTTATCATTCTGTTTTCATATTTATTTGATATCCAAATTGCAAGAATACATCAGTCACTATCTATATTAAAATTTTGAATGTTACCAATTCTTTCTTTAGAAAGTAACATATATTCTGTTATTTTCTAACGTTCATGACTTTATTTTGTAATATCCGTAGTTTCTAAATATTTAGATGCCAACAAAATTATAAAGATAAAATATATCTGGGTGAATAAAACGTTCCATTCTCATAAAGATTAATTGTTCAATTTGCAATTTTTATATGATTTCAAAATACAAAAATATAATAATAAAACAATTTTCCTTACACAACAAATATTTTTAATCTGAATTTAAAAAGGATATTTTAAACTAAGGAAAAGCGTAAAAAAGAAAAAATTCAAGAAACCTAGTTTTGAAACTTTGACGCATAAACATTACTTCAAAATATAGATATAAATAAATCCCATCACCTACAGAAATTGAAATTCATTGTACTTTATATGAATATTATTTTAAATGTTTTGAATACATAAATATTTTCTTTATTCGACTTTTTGCTACTTTACATTTTGGGACGCACCACACATCAAAATAGCATAATAGACTAACTGTTTTGGCAAACTTCTCAAATGTAATTGGCAAGCATGTAATGCTATGAAAATCTTCAGTTGCATTTTCATAGCATTACATGCTTGAAAAGACAGAAGAAGATTAACAGATGAAGATTCAACCATTCTTTTCATAAGAATAAATTTAATAAAATGTCAGTTATTAAAAATTAAATTTCAGAAGTATGCTAAAAAAGAAATTTAATTTAATTTTAATTAATTTTCTTGTTAGTGTCTAGTTCATAATTCCTTATTATAAATATTATAAAATCTCTAAAATATATTCTCTGAAAAATATTTTAAATTTCACGACTAGGTATGCCTTAATGTTTTATCCAGGTTTCACTCTGAAATTTTTGCTTAACAATTTCATTTGTTTAAAGCGAAAAAAAAATTGAAATGTAAGAGTACTGAAGCTAGAGATTTCTCCATAGGGAGCATTAATAATTGAATTTCAATAAAAAAGAAACATTGTTTTAATTCTATTGGTTTATGAAAAGAAAACACCCATTTATACTACTATAAATACTGCTGAAAAAATATATATATATTCAATATCTTTCTGATTCTTATTTTATTCAAATTTACGCAGACATTCCCAGCTAAAAAAATCTGCAAAAAAATCTTCAGAAAATCTGAAGGTATTTGGAACATGTTTTCTTCAGATTTTCTGCAGAAAAAAATGTAGAATATCTGAAGAAAAATATGTTCCAAATATCTTCAGATTTTTCTACAGTCAAAGTTTAAATATATTAATTTCAATTAATCTATTTTGTGATTCAACTTACTTGTACGATGTCGATTCAGATTGTGACGAAACTTCAAACTCATCCTGTCCTGGATTCTAAACCTCGTTCCTATGGTTGGCAGGCAAGAATGCTAACCACCAGGTCACGCCGGAATACACGAGATAGGCTAAAATATTCTATTTGAGTTTTAGCGTCACCATGGCTCTCGTGGTGTCATTTAGTGGTGTGAAAATCATCTAAGGTCAGAATACGTGTTTCAAAGTATTAGAGATTAGTAATAGATGAGATTAGTAATATGTTTGTTCAATAATTTAGATTCACTGTTTCAATAAATTCGTTTTCACCTTTTATCTTTCTGGTAAGCCTTCTTTCCATCCAAAGAGCGCAAGATCCACTTTTCCCTTCTTTTTGGAGGAAAATAGCTAGCCAGAAAGACAGTTGGAAAACTAATTCGAAATTAATTAAATTATGGGGGAAAATTTTAAAATGGTAAAACCTCAAATATTTATTTTAAAGAATAATTTTGAATTAATTTTTTCAGTGGCATATTCAAAAAATTTAGTGCCTAAGACAATTTTTGATTGGGAAATTTTTTGAAACTCCTGTCTGCTGTAGAATAAACAATAATGATAATTACATTCTAATTTTGTTTTATATCCTTTGGAAAATAAAGCTGCAATATTAGAGAATATGGTGCAAAATTTGTATTTAGAGAAATGCAGATATTATGAAATTGCAATTAAATCTTCAAAAAATCAACAGATATTGGTCAAGTGTAATGATTTTGTGAAAATCTACTAAATAACTGCAAATTGAATTGAAGACAAAATGCAGATTTTTTGAAGTCTTATAAAATCTACAGGATATTTAAAGAAAAAAAAATAAAAAGATTTTTTTGCAGATTTTATGCAGATAAAATTGAAGAAAAACATGCAGATTTTTCTGTCTTAAAAAAATCTGCAGAAATCTTTAAAAAAACTTCAAAAAATATTTTTCTACAGATTTTTTTAGCTGGGTTACACATTTTTTGTTTAGACATTGAACTTTAAATCGCATTTTTAGATTTGCTTGCCTTTAATCCAACAGCTGTCTTTAGTATTTCTACGAGAACTTAGGGAAATTTTGTCATTTGGCTCGATGAAGTTCAAAAACATAAAACTTTGAAAATGAAACCAAAACTTTCTGTAGAAGGGCACAAAATTTCTATGAGTAAGAGAAAGAGTTTCCACTAATAAAGAAATTTTTGAAGCTTTACGTCCAGTTCATGTTGCATTCAACAGCAAAAATCTTTGCTACATTGATAAGAACAATAAAGACTAATTTTTACGGACACATCAAAAATCTGCCATACATAAGGCAGATTTCTCGATCTAAACTCAGAAATCTCTACTTTTTCTGAAAAGAGTCTCTCTAACAATTTTTGCAATGATAATAGTTTAACCCTTTCACATCGAGCGAAGCGGTTAGGGGCCTTCTAGAAATTTCGCCTTAAAATCGACGAAAGCCGGTCTGAGGCGGTTGGCTTCTTTTGAGGGTAGGGAATGTTCTGTCACCGCTTCTGAGATAAGCGCGATTGGGGTTCAGTTATCCTTGCCCATTACAGCCCATTTCCGTGAGCATTTAGGGTAGGTTATAGCAGGAGGTGCGGTGGTGGGGTAAAGGACCACCCAGATTGGAAGAGTCCAATTCATGTCGCATCCTCCCAAAATGTGTTGGCGTCAAAGGCGCTGGAAGAAAATGTCGCCTCGGGATTAAAGAATTAATACAGTAAAAATTTGAATAATATACATTCCGTCTCTCACTGTTGTATTATGCTAACGTGCGTTAGCCAATCTGGACACTGATTTGTTTAATATTTTATAATTTTGGCAAAATTAAAGCTGTAAAGAATGCTACTCGTCGTGTTTTAAAAAGATAATCTTAGGAAAAGGGTCTTATTCTGTATAAGATGAAAATTTTCTGTGAAATATAAATGGGGATAATTTTGCAAAATGCTAACAGCTTTCCTGAAAAGAATCTCCCTTTAATATTTATTTTTAATAACTATATTTTTAAATACCAAAATGTTGTGATTCAATGTTTATTAAATGTATAGTTTAGATTTTCATAACACAACGCGCGAAACGTTATCTTTATCTTTTAGTGTATGTTTGACATACTAAAAATGTAATTTTTTAAACTTTATTTCACAAAACATAGAACCAAAAGACTAGAGTATAATTGTTAATCGATGTTGCTTTTCCCCTTGAAATTGTGTGATTTTTTTCTTTTTCATTCTTTCCTACATATATCCCCCAACAAAGAAAAAAAAATAAAAAATATACTTTTTCCCTACACATTGAAAGCAACTTCGTTTAGGATTTCAAGACTTCATTAAAATCAAAAGAAGTTCGTAATGATGTTTTGTGCTATAATTTTCCTCCATTAAATCCATAAATTAGCCTGCGAGTCGAGCTTGAAATGAATTAACTTAACCCTATAAGACCGAGCTCTACGATCGTGTAGGTTAGCCGTTAGCTAGCATTTCTGCTTTGTGAATAGTTGTATGTAATAAATGCCGGAAAGGAACGACTGTTCTGGTTTCGAGAATATCAGTAGTATCTATAGTAGTAGTATTCCAGAATATCAGTAGTATCTATTTTTCTCAAAAGACGGCAGATACAGTTCATATTTCGATTATAGTCTCGTTCAATCTGTTGGTAACAAATGCTCGCTAAACGTTTGAATTATTTATGTGTCGTAATTAGGTAATTATTAATACATTTTTTTGCAAATAGAAGCTTGCAACTTTGTATGGAAATAGATGAATGTAAGGAAAACATTTTTGCGCTACGGGCACCATATAAAAATTTAATATTTTTTAAACTTTTTAATATCAATCCACTTATAAGTCAAGGCATTTTCATACAAATTCTCACCTTATTTGATGAAACTTTGTAATTGGAAGTATATGTCTAGGATCAGTATTTAAAAAAATAAACGCTTGTTTCACTTTTTTGGGAACAGCTATATGTGCATACATATTTATAATATGGATTGCATTCAATAAAATTCTCGAATTCTGAAATTTTTTTAATTTTCTTCAACTCTCAGAGACATGTGCCTTATTTCAAGCTAAAACTCAAGTTATGTGTCTATTTACGCCCTTTCGCATTTATAGAAAAATATTACGCAAAAATGTGCAACTGAAACTGTGTGTATTGTGTGGTTTGTGAAGAGTTTACAATGCTCTCATTCAATACATCTATTAAATCTGTCTTTTTTATAACACATTGACTGCCGGTCATGTGAAGCCTTGTTGATAATCAATGCCATGACAGGAGTATGTTGTATCCATATGCCAACTAACTTACTTTAAGAAATAAACAACTCATGGGATGTTTTCAGTAAGTAAAACAATAGAAACCATATACATTTACAACTAATTTCTAACTTTCAATCCACGCCTAAACCAGCATATATACCAAAAACATAACCGGGAAATAAATATTGAAACGTGACGTTTCCCACGCCAGCGCGTGATTGGCTCCTTGACGAGGCGCCACATATCGCGATGGCGCGGTATCGGCAGTCAATGTGTTAAGTTAACGTGTGGCGGATGTAGGTGTGTTGCATCAGAAGACGCTGCTCGGTAATTAAAAGAATTTATTTAACATAAACATCGAATTCAAAAAGGTATGTCACGACGACTATATATATTCAGGTAAGCCCATGGACTCCAGAATACAAATGAAAGAAACATCAGCAAAGCAACCGGGTGTATACAACTTGGAAAGAAAAAGGCAAAAAAGAGCAGGAGTTCTCGGTTGAGAGTCTTCATATATCCCCGCTGGTGGTAAATCCTCTAGTTGCCACAAGCTGGTTCACAATTACGGCACGCCAGGCACGACGAAGATCGGCAGCATGGTTGTCAGCGCTGAGATCCGAATCCACTACAAACATTCAGTATAGATCTTTATGGTTATTCAAGTTGTTCTCGATTGATTTAAGATCGAGTTCAGTTTTGCCTTACAGATCATAAGTCAGATTCATATTTTTCAACACAGTTTTTATTTAAACTGCTTATATGCTACAATTACATGAAACCCAAAACTTCTATCATTGTACGTATACTTATTATGCATAATATGTATTCTGTTGTACATACTGTGGACAAAAATACAACTAGAAATTTCGGTTTAATTTGAAACTGATATTTGGTTGGAATGCACATAGGCTGTAAGTAGAAGGAAAGGTTATAAATATTCTAGATTTTATATATTGCTGTAAGTTAGGTACATAAATCTCTTGATAAAACTAAGCATCACGGCCTTATATTTCGGAAATATATTTTCGAAGATATTTCCCTCAAGGCTGATGCGAAAAATTGATTTAAATACCTCTGTAGAGATGAAAATTTCTGTTTTCGTAACGATTATTCTAATAGGATATTTGTTTACGCTTATTTACAAAAATCACGTAAAATAACAAAATATTTTACATTACGCATTTTTATTAAAGAATAAAACAAAAAAGTTTGTTTATAAAATATTATTCTTAGCATTTGTGTTGTTAACTGTTTAATCATATTTTTTCTCTTTAATTCGTTTTACCTCTGTCAATTGTGGGTCTTTACCTCTTTAGCCTGTATTTTAACCTTTAAAAATTAAGTCTTACTTTTAAGAATTCTTTGAATAAGTTTTAAGATGACAGCTCGAATTCACCCCTTTTCACCTGAGACTTCTTTAACTTACTTGATGAAAACTTTAAAAAATTCATTTCAATGTGAAATAAATATTACTCATAATATTAAGGCCCAGAGTTGGATTACAACTGGAAAAGATATTTTGTTCTACTTGAATAGAAAGTTTTAATAAAAATCTGTTTTCAACGGCTCTGGGAAGATGATTTTTCGGTATATCTGTAATATTTCCATCTCTGGGACTTCCATCTCCATATTTACTCCCAGATTTCTTACCAGTATTACTAAGTGGCAGAATATTTGCTTTGATCTTGCTCAAGGGTCTGTTTATTTGTTTTGTATCTTGGAAGAGGATTTTACGGAATTAATGAAACTTTCTCTTTGATAGATATCAAACAGACTATAAATTGTAAAGGAAATTCTTTTATAGAAGGCTGCCTTTGCATGGGCACTATTTCCTCTTTTGTTTACTTTCTTTGTGTTAGCATCCAAAGAATTTTCTGGTACGTTTGTGGGAAGACTCATTTATCTGATTTATAGCCTTAGGTTAAGTAAGTTTTGATATTTTGACCTAGTTTCTGCATAAAGAGGCAGGTACATGTGTAGGTTATCTCTGAAATATTGTACCAATTAAACAGTTGTATAAGCATGTTTTGATTTTGCGATTTGCAAAAAAGTTTCATGGTGGAAATTAAAAACATTTTTTTTGAGAATTATTTACAATAAATCAACTGCAATTTGAATTTGTTTCTTATACTGCATTTCAATTTTAACATCAGTTTCATGATATTTGAACGGTATTAGTTTCAGCATACAATTCTCAAGCCCGTATTTTAATAGTTTTAAAAAATAATTTTAAAATTACTTATCAAAAAAACAGATGAGAATTATAAGCAGTTTGATAGAAACTTGAAGGAAAAGAAATGTTTCCCTTGAGTAAATTTTAAATGGTTTCTAAGTCCATTTTTATTCAATTTCGTTATTACCCCTCCTCAAAAGTCACTGAAGAAGGAAGACTTAAATAGAATAAATTTTATGGCGTAGATAGAATGGTTTTATGATAAGAATATTTTAGTTGTGTGATAGAAGAGAGGAGAAAGGAGTATATATATATATAGAGATATTATAGATATATATATATATATTATATATACATGAGTGCATATATATATTAAAAAACAGCCACATCCTGGGCAGCCAGCAACTAATTTCAATTGTTGAAAAAATTCCATATACCTCTGATCTGAC
>BGPR01000640.1:139471-163410 GCA_013235015.1 Araneus ventricosus
GGTTTTCGTCGCATACACTAGAAAGGAGGAATTTTTAACATTTTAGAACATTGGAAAACAAGGTGTAATCGAAGGTTTTCGTCGCATACACGAAGTACTTTACCATCGCAATGAATACGAATGAATAGGGACTTTCATCAAATGACGTATAAGTGTAAACGACGTACAAGTGTAAAAGACGTATAAATGAGAAACGTGCAAACTGTGTTTTACTTATAAAGAATTCGCATTGTTCCACGGGGATTATATATTTAATTTATACGTTTTTTATATTAAAGATTTATTGAAAAAATACATTTTAGAGAAAAGTATTATGTTAGTGACAATGCATGCATATTCCTTAGACTACCGTTACAAAATAAAAAATTTTGCTTGAAAACATTGAAGTTATAATAATATTTTCTAACGCTTTGAATATTTTAAGCATTTAATGCATTAATCAGTCTTTAAATTTATGAAGCATAACATTATTTTATTTGAAATCTGAAAACGCCTTAATCCATGATTTATTGCATATATTCTGTTTTATTTGCTTTCAGACTTGTCTTATTTTTTACAGCATTTTCTTGTATATATTTTTTTTATTTTAGCTCTTGACCATTGATATATTTATTAAAATCTTCTCGTAAGGATCATCTATCTTCCTTTTTAATTTTTATTCCCTGATATGTCATTATAGTTTTCTTTTTCAATTATTGTTTCCTCTATGTGTTTGAATGATGGATAGCGTATTTCTAGACATATTAATCGTTTATACCATCTAAATTTATCAACAGTATAACTAACCATAGGATGAAAAACTATTTTGTAAATGAGCACATTGTATACATTCCTATCTGTCATAACTGATTTATATTCACAATTGTTCCGCTTTAAACCGAAATCATCTGTAAAATTTGGCGAAATGTATATCATAATGTGCGGTTTATTGAAATCTTTACTCTTTGTCCTTTAAAAATATCGTACTTAAGATAAACAACTTCTATGCGTTTATGTGTATAAAATTTCCTATATTATTCATAATTTTGGAGATGTACCTCTTTTCAAAACCATATTTACTAGAAATTTCACATTAAAAAAGATATTTAATAAATTTATTAATGCATAATTTCAAGATAATATAAAAGGTGCACTTTAAATGTGTACTTCTGTGTTTCTATAAACAATTATCCTTTATTGTCCTTCTGAAATTGATCTTAATTGAATATCTGAACTTTTAGTTTTTTGTAGTTTGAAGTCTTCTGGTATTTCTTGCTTTTGGCAGATAGTGGCGCTGTGTGTTTTCTATAGATTCATTCTTGGATCTTCTCCGTCTATGTGCAGAATCCCATCCAGAATTATTACCTGATTCATTTATTAAAGATATACACCCATAAAAGACATTATTATATAAAAATAATAGAAACGGATTGTTTAGTACTGAAGAATGCTTTTCCCTCTGTCTGTGTATATGCCACAGATATGTTCAAAGATTTCCAATCATTATATGTTTTACCGTTTTTTCATAAAACATTTTGATCATGTTCAGTTAATGGATTACAATAGTTTTATTCAATTTATATAGATTACATTTCTTAATAATTGAATTAAAACGGATAATTTAAAGTCTTTCTTCCGTGAAATATGAACCGACTATCAAGTCCGATAGGACACTGTCTTTCTTTTGGATGAAATTGTATCAAATATCAATCAAACGATTCAGTCATCACAACAAAATGCATTTTTTAAAAATCTCCCACATCATTGTGAATAACAAGGTCTTATTAAACTGCTGTTCTGTTCGAATTTAATATACACATGTAACGTTCGGGACAATATAACACTAACACTAAATACTAAGTACTGGAAACGGCATATGTTCTCCATGCTTTCAGAACAATAATATGTTTAGAGATTAATAAGATATCTTTTAACAAAATAAACTTGATATATTTGAAAAATAACGCAATGAATATTTAAATATAAGCATATTTATGCAAAAAAAGATGAATTAGAATATTTTTTAAATCTTACTTGCTTTTTATTTATATTCAGACAAAATTATGATACATGTTGTTTGCAGATATGTTTTTTACAATTTTTGCACAATATATTTGTTATCTTATCATTGCTTGATTAACAGAACATGTATCGGGCGAGATTATTATTCAACTGTAAATTAACAATGTATAATAATGATATATCATTTTGCCATTTATTCTGTAATCTCTTGACTATATTACATGACTCTTCATTTGCTTAAGAGATGATTTATCCCTGACTAGATGAAGCAATTATGCCTAGTTTTTCTATGTATTATAAAGCATTGCTATCTAGGATAATATAAAATATAACCATAGGCTAGCTAGGTTTTTTCTCTTTTACAAATATATGTATTCAAATGTTGATCAAGAATAACATTTCCCGCTTTTTATCAAGTCTGTTATTAATTGATTGATCATAAGGCACTGTACTCATAAGAATGATGAACCATTCTTTTCCATAGACCTTTTCGCCTTCAATAATTGTCCTTTTTGATGATATCATTCTGGATTGTAGACCTAAATACAGTCTCAAATGCATTTTTTTAACCCTTATTCTTGATGTTGAATACCTATCTATGTTTAAAGAACTGTTTCTCTAAAATTATCAGAATTCAGATATACAAAACTTGGAGGCGGATCCAATGACCAGCTTATATTTTGATTTTTGAATTGAATATGCTGCACATTCTGAACAGATTTTGTAACAATATTTTTATCAGAATCAGAAGTTTCATTTTCCTCACTTGTTTGATATTCACGTTCAGAAATTTCTTCTACTTCGCAATCAGGATTTTATGAGTTGAGCTATTTCAGTATCACTCAAATATCTGCGAATCGCTATTGTTTATTGTTTTCATGTTATTTCAGTGTTAAGAATTATTGATATTTCTGTACGTATGTTGTGTTCTCGTAAAACTCTCAAAACCCACTGATTCGATACTACATCCTACAACTTGACTTAAGATATCGTATCACGTGACCTAGCTATCCCTCCCTCTGGCCTTGTCTGAAATTGTCTGATTATGAAAACACTTTAGATGTCTTATCATTAATTTATTTATGCCGTTCCCTGTTGGATTAATAATATATTGTTCAAGTTTATACGTACCATTAAGGAAAAACGGAGTCGGGTCATATTGACACGAACGGTACATTAATATAATTTCAAAAAATAGACAAAAAATATGTAAGTAAAGGAAAATCATTTTCAGAGAAATAACATATCACCATCACTAACAAAGTCTCGAAGTGTCTGCAAAATATCTCTATACTGCCGTTTTTATAAGAAGTTAAAAGAAACATTTCGGGTCAAATAGGCCCGAGCAGAACAGCAGCGTTACCTTTAATAAATGAATTTCAATTCAATCTTAATAAAACTTTACTTTTAGACAAAAAAATATGTAAATAATCTCGAAATTCTTTCTAAAGTCAAGAATCAGTGCAAACTCTCATATTTTAGTCTCTCAGAAAGCAACTGAAATTCAGTACGCTACAACGCCGATGTCTTTCTGAATAGTAATGGCATTCAGCAGGTAATTTTAAATAAGCTGCCCTATATGTATGGATTCGAAATTATAAAAGAAAAATATGCTACACGTTTTGCACATATGTAGTTTAAAATTATTGACGGCAAATACTCATATTTCCTTGAATATTCAAAGTATTTACTTTTAATTTTAATATAATGCTCATCTAAAATATTGCTACACATTCTCCGTGTATAATATGGTTGAAAACTCTAAATGTTATAAGAAAAGAAATGGGCGAAAAAACTGGAGGATCCTCAAACATACCTGCTTGATGAAAGTCACAAATATTTCTCAGTTTTCTGTGCAACGGTGAGAGCCCAAATCATTTTCATCTTCATCACTTCCTATTTCTTCTCCTAAAATAACCTTGTGACCGAATCTTCATTGTAAAACGTGTGTTCCTACGATTGTGCATCCCTCAATTCTCCACAGCTGATTTTGAACCATTGCACCCGTATTAACACCAAATATTTTGGACTTTCCGAATTATGCTTAATTTTCTGACTCAAAAGTATCTGACTATGTTGACTGCGAACTGAAGGCACCTAGAACATGCAACAAGGAAACAACTAAAGAAAATGTCCCTTCAAGTAAAGCTGGGGAATATTTAAGACAACTGATATTTATGCCTTTAGTTGTCATCTTATTTCAGAACTTGAGTTAAGGTTGAACACAGAATGTTATGAGATTTTACCTCTGGAAAGCCATATACCGTCGAAGAATTCAGTTCGCAACGACAATCTCATTCTAGTAGCTTTGAAGAACAACAGGTTTTTTAAAAGTTCGGAGTTTCAAGTGAAATATTGCCATATTTTGAAATCAAAATTTAAAATATGGCTAGAAAAATGGAAAATCGTGGTTAAGTGAAAATTTTTTGAAATAAAAAGTCAAGGAGACTGGCGACGACTAATTGGCAATCTTGTGATGACGACAAATTTTTTGATTCAAAAAAATAAAATGAAGCAATATTAGCTGGCTAAATAGAATTTTTTAAAGTTAAAAATACGAAAAATAGTTTTTCCACAGTACCCGTTAAGGATTCCGAGATCCACCCTTGTATATATTTAATAAATTAAATTTATGTAATTAAAATATAACCAATTAAAAGTTGATCAATTAAATAATTTCATGAATAAAATTTAATTAATTTGAAATTAATAATTAGTTCAATAAGTAATTCTTAATTTTTTAAGATTTAAAAATACCCCAAATTTTTTTCCCGCCCGCCCCCGCCCCCCTTAGCGGATTGGTAAATTCGTCTTTGCACCTGGATGATCGGAGATAAGAATGTTTCTTGAATGATTCTGTGCTCCCTTGGGCTTTGCAACAATGGTGGTGTTAAATGCTTATCGGCTGCGACGCCGATGACGGGACATGCCTCCTATTGAGGTTCCTGTGCGTGAAGGGCTCGTTATGGAGTCTCTATTTGCGGCGCAGGTCATTTTGCTTTTCCGTTTGCTTTCTTTACAGGGCGGAGTAATACCTTATTTCTTATTTCTGTGAGTTGAATATAATAGTTTTCGATGGAAGCTATTTTGAATGATTCTTAGTTACAGTGTTATTGTCAGTAGAAGGCCTGTAAATATGATTTTTTTTCTGTATATCAAGACTGGCTGGGGTTTCCCTAATGGTGCAGTAATAATTTCTGATATTTATGGGGGTCGAGCAGTTAATTTTCATGGCAAGTGCATACTGCGAAGACCTTTTGGAGTTGAAAGTACTCTGTATGTGAACGGGCCAAAAAGCAAAATTAGACACAGGACACCAGTATTGAACATTATGGTTTACCATTTCAGAATAAAATACCTATCATTATGTGTTAGAAATGTGTATTTTCCCCACAATATGTAAGTACCATTCCGGATGGGAATTTCAAAACAGTTAAAAATTTTAACATACAATCGAGGGTGTAAAGTACTTGATAACTGTATATATCAAAGGCGACATTTAGTATTAATGGTATTCGACTCACATTCTGGGTTTTTCGTAGTAGATTTAAATGAATGTTTAAAGTATCTTTTTTGAGTGATCTATTTCCCACATGCCTTAAGAAATTAACTTAAAAAGTAATGTTTAATCTCAATATGAAGAAATTCTTCGAAATCGAATAATCACACTTTCTACGATGCTTTTTGTTATCTTCTAAAATGAAAACGTCATTCATAAGGAATAATTACCTTTTTCTACTATCAATTGTGTGAAAGGAAAAAAAATGGTGATAAAATTACTGCGAACTACGAATCTAAAATCTTCATGAAATAAAGTTTACCAGTTCATAAACTGAATTGCAGTAAAGGATACTGCATTTTCACTAACATAATTGACATTTCCTTCTTGTCATTCCAAGAACTCTAGATCAGCCCCCAAGTAATAAAACTTTTCTCAAACAGCAAGATCTTGCCCAGTAATGCAACGTTAAGTATATTTTTTTACAGAGAATTCTCTATTTTCTATCAATTTCTTAGTATCTTTTACAATTCCAAAGTCTGCAGCGTTTTTGTATTAATGTGTATATTTTTATTTGTTATTTATGTCTTGGTTGTGTGCTTCATTATAACCTGTTATTTCGATATTCTAGAATATTCTTAACTTAAAATTGGCAGTAAATTTATTTAAAAAATTGTTAATAAAAAATATTTAATTCAAAAAATTTATTTTCTTCAATCTTTCAATTAGTATCACAAATGCATTGTACTTTTGTTTCAGCATTTCTTCCACTATAACCTTTTTAATTTCTATGTAGTCTAGAAAAGGTAGGTAATTACTTAAGTGAAAAGTAATAATTGTATTTTTATTGGTATTCATGTTTTAGCACCAATTGATCATTTCATAATTAAATATATTATCAATCTTTGATATTGGTGCTGTAAATCTGGTTTCTAGACTGCTAAATTAAAATTCAAATATTTTAACTTATTATATATTGCCCATATTAAACCTTCCATCTTTAACAATTTTTAAAAGTTTCTGATTGCCTAAAAATAGGAAATAATAAGAAATAAGGACTAAATGCAATTTTTAAACAATATTTGATCCAATTTTTTTAATTCAAGTCGTTCAAAAAATTTCTAGCTGTTTCTAGAGCTTTTAAAATCATAGCATGAACTGAATATTCTTTAAGCCATATTTTCTCATTGTCCTAAAAATATGACAGCACATATAAGTGGCCTTTATATAAATTCTTGATTAAATTAATGTTGACCATTTTTATTAAATTATTAAAATGGCAATTTTTGCAAAAGTTTTTATTTTACATTTTCAATACGCATGTTTTTTAAAGATTTTAGCTCCAATGAAAACATATATAAAAATTTATTGAGGTAATATTCTATACTTTTATACCAGTAGAAAAGCACTGTCAAAAAATTATCTAGATGGGGATTTTTATTTGCATTTTCGACAGTCCTAAAAATAGGACGATGGTACAATCTGCTTCTACAAAAACCCCATTAGCTAGGGATAGTCATTCTTTTTTCGGTTACGGTCCAAACATTTCTATTCTACAACTAACCCAGGAGCCTAACAGTCTGATTGGCAGGTGAATATCACGTGCTAGACCAGCGTGGGGGGGGGGGTATTTATTCTCAAACAACATCTCATGAAGACAGTTTGTATTTTGAAATTAATCGAAGCGGCCTTAGTTTTTCTCATTTTTGTATGCTTGAATTTTGTTTTCTTTTGAAAATAATTTTGATACTATTTTTTAAAAAAATATCATGTTAATTTTTCCATTGGCAGGAAACGTGCAAAACGTGCCACTGTGCATACATTCTACAAAAACAAAAAAAACGAAGTCAATCTGCTTGATAATCATGCAGCAGACAATTTTGATACAATTCAAGAGAAAAAATGATACTGGTATTTATTTATTAATGCGTTTGAAACTTCATGGTAGTTCAATCAGCTATTTAGTGATTATAGTCTGATCCTGCTTGATTTTCGAAGAAATATCACGGTTGTTTATTTTTGAATTTTTATTCCAAGGAAATCATCTTGCAGAAAACTGGGTGTTCAATATGTCAATGAAAATTTTCTAAAGCTTAAAAATAAACATGTTAAAATAATAAATCCAGAGAAACGGGGGAGAATGCTCCAGCTAAAGCCAAATGCAGCAAAACCAACAACTATCTTTAAAAACCGTAACGCTGAGAATGAGATGCTTTCTCCCATTCAACCTAAGTAAAAACGAATAGCAGTGCATTGTACGATTCTCCTATTTTTAAGACAATCTGTACTGATGAAATTAATAAAGTTTTTGTAATTTTTTTTATTTAATGTATATACATTGGCTTAGAGAAACACATATGTAAGATTTTATAAAAAAAAATATTAATTTTTTCAATGATTGGTACGATATGGGTAAAATCTTAACTATTACGAATTGAATGCTTAAACACATTTAAATAAATTCATCAGCTATATAGCCAGCGTGATTGACGTAAGCATGACTACAAAAGAACTTTTTTAATATCACACACTTTGCTCTTATATATTCTGACTCTGAAGATTTATTTCCATGTTATAACTATTTTGTCAGGAGTTTGAGAACTTGTCATATTGTTTTCACTATATGTTCGGGATATATCTTTTCACAAGACAGGATGTTTCCCAGAGAATTTTTGATGAGCGATTCTTCACAGAGATATGATTTCTGGAAACAAAAGAATGTTATTACACAGTATCCGTCCGATTCTGCCTTCTGATTCCAAAATAGTAAGATACCATACCAAATTTCTGTTTCTACTTGTTCCTTTTTGCTTTTGAAAGTTTTGTTTTTTATATCCTACTATTATGTCTCCATGACAGCGCCTTATTTCAGAAAATTAAAACTTATATATGTAGCTATTTTCATCTGTAAATAAACCGGAAAAGGATGATAAAAAATCACTTAATGAATTTGACTACAGGCCCCGTGTTTTTCAAAGAAAGCAGTCAAGTTCTTTCTCTTCTGAATCATTTTGATTTTTTTAAACATTAAGTGTTCTTTAGTTTAGTGTTTTAATGGTACAATAATTGTTGATATTTTATTTTTGGTTTAATAATGCTGCAAAAAGTTTTACTATAGAAATAGACAAAAACACTTTATTTTTAATTTTATATCTGAACTATTTTTCCAAGGGTCGAACCACGCTTTCGAAAATTGAAATAGAAATTTTAAATTCTTTACATCCATAAGGAAATTTTTTAATAATGCTGGCAAAATCATTTAAATAATTTCAAATCCTAACAATGTCTTTTTCAATAAAGAAATTGCTAAAATCGCCGAACTGTTCATAATTATCTAAAAGTTTCTTAAATTTGACATAATTTATTGTAAATAAATTATTTTTAAGTTGTTTTTATGGTCTGAAATTGCTACGAAATCTTTAAACAAATAAATAAGAAAACAGTTTTTAAACTAATTTAATCTGGCAAAGAAACACACATTAAACTTTCTGAAGTACATATATTATCATACAGATAAAATGTACTTTATTAAGAGCAAAAATAAAGTTCATAATGTCTACTTTGCTAAATTCGTTGGTTGCTATTGTGCTAAGATTTCTTTTATAAAACGGTAATTTATTTTTTTTTTACTTATGATTTCCGCTTTTCTATCTGAATAAGAACTTTAACTTAACTTCTTTAATAACAAAAATGAATCCCCTTTAACATAAGATTTATTAGTTATCGCAAGTTCTGAAGGTAATAAAGGAATGCCATTTTATTTCCTTTTTCTATGTCTATTTTATCTTTCCAAAGCTTTATAACTAAGACTAAGCAATTATTTGACTGGTCTTTTTAATTCGTATTCATTATTTTTTAAAGTATTTCCTTTCTGTTTATGTAATATATTTTGTAATTTATATCTGAGTTTGCTCAAGTTTTGAGAATCTATTAAAGTCGTAATAACACAGAATAAAAAAATCAAAACTTAAGCACTGGAATTTATTTTGATGATAAAACACTTTAAAAAGTACAGTGAAACCTTGCAAAACGAGTCATTCGCATAACGAGCAATATAAATTGTAAAAAATGACAAGCTTACCGAGCGAGATTTCGCATAACTAGTGACTAGGAGTTTTAAATTTCCCGATTTTGAGCCTTCTAGTGTCATATCCACAGAACTTTTATTTTGCTTTAATCTTAATCTTATAATTAATATAATCTTATTAAGGTATAAAACTGTGTTCGGAGACATTTTTTTGAAAATTAACTTATATATATATATATTTTTAATGTTATTTTTCAACTGCATATGTTTTAAAACTATGAAAATATTGTAAAATTAGGCTTTCAAAATAATATTTAGAAAAAAACTGAGATTTGCCTTACGCTAACAGCCATAGACAAAATCATACTCTAAATATACAAAAATCCTTGAAGGAGTACATTTTTATGACAGTTATCTGTGTTATGCTCTAAAATATTTCTTGTACTTCAATATAGCTTTGAGATATAGCTGAACATAATTACAAAACTGGTAATTTCTCATAAAAAATACTTTTCGCTTATATTTAAGCACTTAAAAATATTACTTGATTTTAATATTAACATTAGTTTTTAGAGGAAAACATCAAGCATATTACAGAAAACAATCTCAGAAAATGTCATATCAATATTTGAATAAGTTTTTGAGAAATCATTGTTACGGTCGACAGTTTTCCTCAAAAATATAATTTCTCAGAAAACACATTTAAAGTTTTTATGCAACATAAAATAATGCTTACAGTTCGGTAATAAAACAGCTGTAACTCCATTTGTAATTCACCTAGAGTAAAAAGTGAGACAATTTTAGAAAGCTGGTTAAACAGGCTGTAAAATTAAGTCAAAGTTTTATTTTTGATAATTTCATCAAAAGCAACGATTTTAAACCAGTCGGATACCTTAAACTAGTTGTCTTGTACTTGTGTGGCACTAGTAACTGTAACTTGCTGTAACTGTTAATCGAATGAGACATTTTGTTTTGATTTTTTTCTAGTAATAAACGTATTGAATGGAACAAATGAATTTGGTTATTTTCATTTTTTGATTCCAGTAATATTTAAGACATGATTTTATAAAAACTGTTTTTCTGCCATGTATTTACAATTACTGATACGCTACGTGACAAATGATGTAACGTAACTAGTTGACCGGCGTATTTGAGTCAATGACGTAAAGCAATTGAATTTTTTCTTTTAATAAGGATAACCGAACAGGTACATCAGTCCGTGTTTAGCAATCAAGCTGGTTGATTCTGCATAAATGATGAGATGAAGATGATTCAGGCTCCTTAACGATCATATATATAAATTTCTTTGAATGAACGTTATACATAAAATTTTTTGAATATACTTTTTTCGGCACGGAACGCATTATCGTATTTTACATTGATATCAATGGGAAAAATTATTAAGTATAACGAGTAAGCTTCTGGAACGAATTATGCTAGTTATGCGAGGCTTTACTGTATATTTTATTTGGATTTCTTTCATTTTTCCCGAAACAGAATTTGCTACAGTAAAACTTCGATTAACCACTAATATTATGTATATTGTCCGACATAAAGTTTGTATTCCTATGATAGCATCATTAAGGTGGCCGTTAATGGCATAGTTGTGTTTTCATCATGTAAATAACTTTATCTTCATTTGTCTGAAGCATAAATGATCATAAAACATGGTGGTAGCTAAGAAAAAGCTCACGAAAGACTAATTTCCCATCCAAACGTATCTTGAAGTGCAGAAAAGGAAAGGATAAAGAATTTCTTGAACGACGAAATTCAAAATGGTGACGCATGCTTACGAGATTCCGGCGCCAGAAGTCTTTTCATTGCAAAGTGAAGATTGGAGTAAGGGGATAGCAAGATTTAAAAGATTAAGAACCGCATCTGGATTGATCAACAAACCAGAAGCAGAACAGGTAAATTCTCTTCTGATGGGATCACAATCCGAAAAAATATTTAGCACTTTCTGTTTGATGGAAACAGATGTAACTTCATACGAATTTATTAAAGCTAAATTTGAAATCTATTTTATATCAAACAGTAATGTAATGATCGTTATAAATGATATATGCGGATGCAAGAGGAAAATGAAACAGTGGAAGATTTTATTACTGCACTTCATAATTTGGCGCAGAACTGCAAATTTCGGCCAAGTTTTGGCAATGAAGCTATAAGAGATAGAATCGTTTGAGCTATACGCGATAAACGAGTATCCGAAAAATTGCAAATGAAAGCGGATCTCATGCTGGAAAAAGCAATCAACATCGCCAGACAAGCTAAGAAACAGATTTGATAAACCTCGTCAATGGCGATAATCTTGTATTAGCGAGTTTTTGTCGCCTAACCGAACATCGTATCGTTAAGTCTCTGAAACAAAATATCGCCAATGGGGTCCTATATTGAAACTGTTGAAAAAATTGACCAGAACAAAATTATCGCCAGCGATGCCGTATATAATAGCTGTACCCAAGCTAACATTATTAAAAATCAGCAACCATTTGTCACAAATCATGAGAATAAGATACAAAATTCGGCGGATAAAATAAAAGCCAAACAAATCTTAAAATTTCTTCCTGAAAAAGGTAAACAAAAAGTCTACTCCTCACGAGAAATTCAGGCAAGTAGAAATGGAAAAAAACTCAAATTAGTAGATTTAGAGAAAATTGTTTCAAAACAGAAACTCAGTGCAAATGATTTGGAAATAGTAAAATGCATACAAAGAACAGCAGACAGCTAAAAATGCAAACTGTAACACCTGTAAGAAGAAGGGTCATTATTCGAAGGAATGCAGACGGCATTTAATAATGAATGCTCTCACAGAAGAAAACATATCATCATATGTAGGAAGTTTAAAGAACTCTTATTCCGAAGACAAATGGAGAGTAAATATTTTGGTTGATAACAAGCTACTTCATTTCAAAATTGATACCGGCGCTGATCTCACTGTGATTTCTCAGAAGACGTTCCAGTAAGCTTGAGGAAATAAGAAAGAACTGCAGCCATCCAATAAGCAAATTTTTGGTCCGGATGGAAACAAATTAAAGGTTCTAGGACAATTTCAGGCTAGGCTTCAATATGGTAAACAACATTTCATAGGAAATATTTATGTAGTTTGAAATTTATATATATCACTTTTGAGTTGTACAGATTGCGAATAATTGAAATTGATTTCAAGAGTAAAGGAAACGAAAGCAAAATTTGATTCAAAATTGGAATTTCCCAAATTTTTCGCAAGGCGTGGAAAAATTTAGAAACCTTACAAGTTAAAATTGGAGTAAAATGCCAACACTTATGAAATCATGATTCCTAGAAGAGCACTCATTCCTTTGAAGGATGCACTTCGAAAGAAACTAGATGAAATGATAAAACAAGAAATTATAGAACCAGTAGACGAAGCTTCTGAGTGGTGTGCACCCATGGTGATAGTGTCTAAAAAGCAAGGGGATATACGAATCTGTGTTGATCTTCCAGAGTTGAATAAGAAACTCCAACGCGAGACATATCCAATAGCATCTGAAAATTACATCCTAGCATAATGCTAAAATATTCGGAATCATTGACACGAATTCTGGATTTTGGCAGATAATGTTGCATCCTGAATCTTCTGCATTAACAACTCATCACTCCTTTTGGTCTATTCAAATGTAAACGTCTTCCATTTGGAATTAGTTCTACTCCTGATGTGTTTCAGAAAAGAATTAGAAAATTTCTCAAAGGTCTGAATGGAGTAGTTGGGCTGATGGATAAATTTGTGGTGTATGGCGAGTCTGAACAACTTTATCAAGTTTTTCAAAAATTACAAGATTCAATTTTTGAGACACATAATTTCAGATGATGGTATAAGCCCTGATCCCACAAAAACAGAAGTAATTAAGAAAATTTAACAGCCAACAAATATTACATCATTTCCTTAGCACTGTGAACTTCTTTTCAAAGTTTGTACCTAATCTGGCTGGCATTGCAGAACCACTACATGCAATGCTATAGGCAGATACAAGCTGGATTTAGTGTCCGAATCAAGAAAAGGCATTTGAAAGAATTAAAGAAAGTTTATGCATTCCTCGCGTGTAAACTTTATATGATTGCATATTTATTTGAGTGCTGATGCATCATCTTATCGCATAGGATCTATGCTATATCAAATACAAGACAGTTCTAAACGTCAAATTGCCTATGCCCAAATAGAGAAAGAAGCTCTAACAGTAGAGTGGGGATGTGGAAAATTCCAAGACTACATTGTTGTCGTTACTGTAAATATTGAAACTGATCATAAACCATTAGTTCCCATTTCCGTGCATAAACTGATCATAAACTATTAGTTAATTAGTTGGAGTCTAATAGATGGCCTATCTCTTAGACTTCAGAGAATTAAATTGAAAATGATGCGATATTAGTATAAAGTGCAGTACATTACAGGAAAAGATTTAGTGATTGATGATGCCCTTTCCAGAAATCCAATAGATGTGAGAGAAGATGAAGATATCACAGAAGAGATTACAACCTACATTCAAATGTCTATCAACGCTCTTCCAAAAATTGATAAAAGACTGTCAGAAATTTGGCAAGCTCAGCAAGAGGATGGAGTGTGCGTTCAGTTGATTCATTTTCTTCAAAAAGTTTGACCAGAGAAAAATGCTTTGCTTACTTATTTGCCAAGATATTGGGAATATAAACATTCTGTCAATATCCAAGATGGATTGCTTATGATGAATGCAAGATTAATTATACCTAAATCCTTGAGATCGGAAATTTTGAAGGCAAGTCATGAGGGTCATTCAGGTATAACCAAATGCCGTGAAAGATAAAAAAAGAGTGTTTGGTTGTCTAGTCTCTCTACTCAAATTGAGAGTATGATTAGTAGATTGATGTAGTATGATTAATGTAGTAAACATCGAGTTTATCGTAAAAAACCAAAGATTAAGTCTGAATTTCCACTACGCCCATGGCAGACAGTAGGGGTAGATTTATTGAAATTAAAAGGCAAATAGTATGCAATAGTCGCACACTATTATTCAAGATTCTTTGAAGTGGCTCTACTTGAAAATGAAAAGACACAAACTGTCATCAATCTCATGAAGTTCATATTTTCTAGACATGGTATCCAAGAAATGGTTTGAAGTGTTTGTGGATCTCAATTCTTAACAACTGTCGAGACAACTAGAGATTACAAACTATTTTTTAAATATATGGTTTTAGTATTGTAATTTCAAGACCTAAATATTCTCAAAGCAATGGATTCATAGGGACCATGATAAAAAATTTCAAGAAACATTTTGAAAAATCAATAGAGGAAGGTCCTTATCTAATGATGCTGGTTTTGAAAACAACTCCTTTATAAAATAGGTCAAGTCCTCCTGATGAATCATAAAGTAAGAACGAATTTACCTATGGAAATGAAAAGTCTCATGCCCTAAATTCCAGAGGCAGAGGATATAAGAAGAAAACAGCTGAAATATGGAGTCAATCAAAAGAAATATTATTACAAGCATCATAGAGTTTAAGACCTTGAAGAACTTTAACCTGGACAAGTCGCCTGGATTACTGATCAAAATCCCTATGTGAGGATAAAAGCAAAGCATGCTGCTCCTCAATCCTATCAAAAAAATCCTAGAGGTATCATCCGACGCAATCATTTCCATATTCGACCATCTTCCAGACAATCAAGATGATACAACGAGAGAACTGCCAAATTTCCCAAGACGCTCCTCGCTTGTCCCACTTCCAGATCATATTACAGCATCTCCAAGCCTATTCCATTCTTCTCCAACAGCGCCGTCAGCATCTAGTGCACACAGGTCCACTGAGCAGTTTTTAAAAACAATGAGTGGTAAGACAATGTGATATCCAGACAGACTTGATTTGTAATTGAGGAGTGAGGTGTAATATTATGTATATTTTACATAAAGTTTGTATTCCTATGATGGTATCATTAAGGTTAATGGCATAGCAGTGTTTTCATCATGTAAATAAATTCATCTTCATTTTAACCTCACATCTTCATTTATCTGAAGCATAAATGATCATAAAACATAACCGTCACAGTCCGGACCATGGATGTGACGGATAACTGAATAGACGGAAAACAGAACTATGTTAATACATATGCAGAGTAACATGATTTCACTGTGGTTTGGGACGACAATGAAAATGAAATCCTTTGGAAGTGAATAAAACATACATATTGTATTTATTATATATATATTTATAAATCAATCGTTATAAACTTCAATATAAGAGTAACAATGTATGGAATTATATTTTAATGCTATAAACCTACGTTACTTTTACTTTTAAGACGATGACGGATACCAGAATCTGACAGTTAAACGAGTGACAGTTAATCGAAGTTTTATTGTATATTCGGGAAAAACAAATTAGCTCACACTTCGAACACAGCGATGAGAAGAAAAAAAAATTTAAAAAAATGTTATGTATGCCTCTGATGAAATTTGGCAAAAGTTGGCAACTTATGTGTTGGATAATTTAGGTGCTCCGTACCGTTATACCGTAATATTCGTACCGCTCGGTGGCCTCCAACTAGCTATGATTGGATCTATTCCGCAGAGGAAAGATTCCTATTTGATCAGTTTCCTATCCAGATCATTTTTTCGATTAATGGCGGCCTGTTTTTCAGGTGCATGCATGAGAGAATTTATTGGAAAGTTTATTTTCTAGAATTACGCAAATGAGAAACAAAATGATTTCTCCAGAATATTCTTTCCTTTAAAATGGAATAGGTTTACTATACTTGTCATATTCAGAAATAGGTTTATTAGGATTACACTAATTGAAAATGATTCAATAATCATTATATCAAGATGTCTAACATCATTCTATGTGTACCACGGTCAAAATATCGATATTAATTTTATTGGCCCATTTATTTGGTTTATACCCTCTACTCATTGTGTCTAACTGGCTGTGGGTAAATCTGTATCTTTAGCATTTCTTAAATTACTTATATCTTAATCTACGATGCCCTACGAAAACTATTCTCAAATGAGAATATCAAAAGTTTCATATCGTCGCTTAACAAGCAAAAGTCTCTTACTATATGAAATTGCAGAAAGTTGAGATAGGTGTTGTTGCTTGTTAAGCGACGATATGTTTTTCTGCTTTTCTCAATTTTTATTTTTTTAATAGTATTTTCATATTTAAACTACACAAAAGCATTTTTTTCCATTTATGATGTGTTTTAAAACTTAATCTTTTGTTTGTTTGTGTAATAAAGCTGTCCATGATCTAACAATTCTTCTGTTTAATCTCAAAAAGTAAAATAAACATTTTGGCAATACACAGGAGAGTGCAACTTTATTTAAAAATACAGAATTTTAATTTCTTATTCAGAAATTTTGAACTTCTGATTTTCACTGTTCGTATTATATAGGTATTTAAAATTACTAGGTGAACTATATTTAATTTAATGACTACAATAATTTAATTTATTTACTAGATTTTATTAATAACAACTGCATTTTTAAGTGTTGAAATATTATTTAATTTGTAATATTAGTTTCATTGATATTTTTTGATAATAACGACATTTCCAAATCAGTAGTTATAACCTATTATCTCAATTTCGCATACATACAAATTATCAAATATTTTCAGAACGTTTTGCATGTAATGGCAAGTATCCCTACATTTAGGGTCAAGTATCCCTAGCTTAGAAATCCCTACGCGATTTCGTGATATATATTTTTTATAATTAAATCAGATATGAATTTAGCATAAGTATATATCACATTCTTAAGAACAAATTCTTTTACTTTGTAAATATTTAAAATATTCGAGAAATATGAGAAAAAGTAAAAGTAGGGCCAAGTATCCCTAGTTTCAGCTATCTTCAAAGGTTCGAATACCTGTGTCTCAGCGCCTAATTCAATGATAATGATCTTTATTTCCAATATTGTTTCAAAAATTTCGAATTATTGCAGGATCTCAACGACAACAGTTGTCATTGCTAAGGACCTTACTGGAAAACAAACGTCAACTCCCTCCTGAATTCCTGGACATTTTGATAGTTGGAATTGCAAGAAAATATCAAAAAAGTTTTTTTTAAAACACAAATATACCTTTGTGTGACCGAATAGTTCAGTTTGCCAAGCTGTTCCTTAAGCCTAAGCAAAAATATAACTTTTAATTTCACAGATGAGTTGTGCCCGAACGTGTTAGCATTGTATTGCTCCCGACCGAAGGTTAACAAATCCATTTCTTGGGAACACAATGAATTATTTTACAAAAAATACTGGCAAAATCAATAACGAAGCACTCAAACTCCTTTTGTATCTTTGCTTTAAAGTGGAATGGAACGAATTGTGCAAGTAGGACACTGCCCAAATAGTTGAGGGGTTAACAACAATCAAAAATTGTTAAGAAGTACAATTTTTGCAATCTTTGCACTGATAGAACACATAATGGTTTATCATAAAAATGCTATGGTAATTAGATTTTTAAATTCCTTTCTCTTCTAATCAGAATATTTGCATCTTTAAATTTAATATAATTCTTTAGAATCACATGAAAGAAAACGATAATTTATTTTTAAAGTCCTCTTTAACGCTGTGTTACTGTGCTTATCTTCCAAACATGACATTTTTTTCCCTCAAGTTATTTTCTTTAAATATAAACACAGAAAAGATACAGAAAAAGCATGGGGATATTTTGATTTTGTAAACAGATCTCCCGTTATCATATTCCTTTACAAACACCGTACTTTAAACATAGTCTAAAAAATATATTATCATGTCTTTCGAAAGCAGTTTTTATGAAAAGAAAAGTAAATGTAATATTATAGTGAAACCAGGTTGGAAACATCAACAATTTTGTATCATGTAAGCGAAATAAGAAATTTGCTTCTTGTAAAAGCTGTCTGGAAAATATTTCTGAAGCCCCATTCATTTGTGCAGAAAAAGTGTAGGACCTGGCAAAATATATGCATTAATGAAAAAGTTTAGATATTTAATTGATGGCAATTTTAATCTTTACAAGTAAATTTTGAAAGTCAGTAAAACTAGTGACGCCCAGAATTAACAAATGCATCGAAGATATTTCTAAAATTAAATAACGCCCTGAAAAAGGACATTTTGTACCAGTTTATAGAAATGTATTTTGAGAAAACAGTTTAACTATCATTACCGTGAAATTATTTAAACAGTTTTTAATAATGTATTTCAAATCAGCTGCAATTGGCTATTAGTTTGTCTTCCTATACCGTTGATTTTGTCTCACTTTAATTCAAAAATTACATTTAAGTATGTGACTAACTTCGGAGCACTATTTTTGAAATTTTTAAATTTTCAATGAAACATTCATGTTTTTAATTAAAATGAGTTATAAAACTAAGAATTGCAATGCAATTTCATTGGAAATTTCATTGACTTTTAAAATATAGGCGATTTTTAGCAAACTTTTAGTGAAAATGTGCACTTACGCCAAACCTCCTATAACATATACTATTGAATATATTTCATCAATATTTCCACAGTATATAGCTAACATGCTTATCTGTGTTATAACTTAAAATATTTTTAATACCTCGAAAGGTTTTGGAGATATTCCAAACTTTGTGAACAAACTCGAATTTTTTTAAAAAATCATCGATTTTTCTGACTAAAAAGTCATTAAAATAGATAAATATAGGCAGAGAGCTTAGATTCTAGTTCATAACATAGCTAGAAACAAATAAAACATTTTGGAAAAACCCATTTTAATGTCTTAAAAACATATCCAAAATGATGTTTGCCGCGAAGAAAAATATAGAAAAAACACAATTTCTCAGAAAACGCTTTTAAACATTTTCATAGAGTACAAAAAATTTTGTACACACCTTAGAATCTTAAAACTTGCCATATTTACAAGTTGAACCCTCTTTTAGTTGATTTTAAATGACTTTTGTGTTCTTTGAGCTTTATAGATTTTTCTGAATAATTGTACGTAGTAGATAGTGTAGTGATCTGAATTAGCTTTTTGTCAATTTCCATGTAATTTTTAAGCATCATAAATTTACATCTCAAAACACTTGAGAACAGGTAACAGTTCAAAATAAATAGAATTAAATTATAAAACTGCAATTTGAGCGCCAAAAAATAATATTTACTGTTGTATAATTACTGTTGTGTTGTATTTTTCTTTAAAAAAAACGTCGCCAAAAACTAATAAAACGATAAAAATAAGAAGTGGAAGCTTAAATCTATATTTTTAGACAATATATTGCTTGAGAATTAAAAAATGTTTGTTCAAACTAATTGTTTGTATTTTTAAGTCTCTTTAAATTACCACTTCCGGTATCAGAATTGTCACTTCCGGTTTATTATTAATGCTATAACTTTACTTGTAATTATAGTAAAAACAAAAATAAAGCATTTTTAGACACTTAAATGTTTGGCCTATAAAATGAACAATTAAAACAAATTTCGAAAATTTTCAGCAAAACTAGGAATTTAGGGTAGTCACATACCTTAAGATCAACAATTTTTTTTAAAGAAAATTGAAAATAAATAAAATCTTTAAAAAAGTCTTTATAAAAAAATCTACAAAATTTTTTCAAGTTTATAGTTAGTGTTTCCCTCACTAGATGGAGATAGGTGCATGCATCTATTTACTTTGTAACGTGTTTGTAACGAATGGCTTCCTTTTTTCTTTTGTTCCACAACTTTTATTAGAGGTAAGTTCATAACCCCCTCATTTCACTTTGTTTAAAAGACTGTTTTTAATTTCTTCTTTTTGGATAAATGTTTTTCTTCCTAATACGTTCCGGAATGGGTTCAGGCCTTAGAGGAAATTAATTTGAATCAGAACTTGAAGTATTTTTCCTCTACAGAAAACCTATTACAGTTTTCTTACGGATTCTTACTTCTTATCGTTGTCTGCTATTATTTTTGTATTTTTAACACTTTCACAAATAAAATTCCCTTTTTCATTATTTTTATTTGTTAAAAATGAACATGTTTTTGTAAAATACCCAGAAAACCGACAAAGAAAATGCCAGCTAAAACTTTGTGCAGCAGAAGCAATGTGCAAAACACGTTGGACTATTCTTAAGATGATTTTTCCCCTTCCACCTAATTAAGGACTAATAGCAGTGCATTGTCCTATTTTTAGGACAGCCTGTACCGACTAAACTAATAGGTGTGGTAAGGTGTTTGATTTTATGTGTATACATAAACATAGAGAAACACATATTTAAGATTTTTTTTAAAAATATTAGTTTTTTAAATGGTTGGTACAATACGGGTTAAATTTAATATCATATATTCTTCTTTAAATTTTAAAATTAACCTATTTAGTAAGCAAGAAGAGTATTCAGCTTTTCGGATCACTCATTAATATCAAGCAAATAAACACCTCTTAAACCTTCGTCAGACGTATATATATGCTTCCTATTAGAAGCGGCGTTATTCAGGTCACGTGATGATTTTTTTTACCAACAATGTTTAATATTTATTTTTTTATTATTAAATATTTGAAATAAATTAATTTTTTTACTTATTTTATTTTTTAAAAACTTTCTAAAATACCACCACAATTCTTGCAATTTCTTCGCATCAGTTATTTAGTTCTTTCTTTTATTTAGTCATTGCATTACTTGTACATTGTAAATGTGCTAAAGTTACGCAAATCATTCACAGCAGTGACAATGATTTTTTTTAGAAATAATTGCCAATCGCTTTCAAAATCTATTATTTGAAACTATATACAATCCCTTTAGCAGCAACAAGGGTTTAAAGTTAATTTTTCAATCTATAATGTAAATTAAGCACGCAGCAACCCTGTTTTTATTTAATATTACAGCATTAGAAAGTTGTTGGAAAAGGAGGAATGTATTCAATTACGAATCTGATTATAAAAATATTTGTATAAAGTTCTGTGAAAAAAAGGAAGACTCGAATTCTTATTCTGAACTTATTAAAAATTGAAAATGAATAATAAACTCAAAACATCATAAAATTATGCGTTTCAACCAATAGTATTATGAGATATTCCGTCTCATACTGAAAAGTAATTTAATTTGAAATGCATTTAATAACATAACTTACTAACTATATTAATACGGAATTAGTTACGTTCATTGAATAAAATATATAATATCAGCATCTTTTTGCAAATGCATACAATGCTTTTAAACTGTTTAACACCAGAATACTTTTAATTGCCTATGATATAATTATTCAATCACTACATTTTAATATCTACACTAAATTTCAAAGACACGAGTTTATACGAGAATTTAACATAAAATAATATTAGTTTTCGGAATACTTTGTAAAAGAAACATTTCTTCCAAAACGCTTAGCCATTCTGTCACAACGTGTTTTGCCTCTTGATTGCTTTTGAAATTCTGGCACCGAAAGATTTGGAAGGCGAAGAAGCTCGTGAAAATTGCTGGGCGCAAGTTTGGTCCTTGAATATTTATGCGCACGTCATCTGTCACCGCTGAATTTCTATTTTTTTTAATCCCACTTCTCTTCACGGCATTCGCATTTGTCCTACATTTCCAAAATCTTCTGCAGTGCTTTCTCGTATTCCGCTCGCTTACTAAGCTTTCATTCTGGAATTTACAATGCAAGAATTTTTGAATTCTCAAAAATAATCGCATTAACTACTTTACACCTTAAGCTATTATTTACTTTTTCTTTATTCTGAATGTAAGCTACAACAGAGGGCCTTCTTTTATTTGATTAATCATTGAATATAACGTTGATAATAAACTATTTATTAATAAGTGGGTCATCTTCTTTTACCTATCATCAGCATAATTAATAATGTAGTTGATAATACCTAACATAATAAATTTTTTCCGTTTTGAAAATCCATAGAACTTGATTTATATATTAAATTACACCTTTTTTACTGTTACAATGCTTTTGTAGACACTTATCGAGCTGTTACTATTTCATCAATTTATCATATATTTTCTTGGGAATAAATTAAAACTCGCCTCTTTTTATCGACAGCATCAGCAAAACGTCAATTTTAGAATCTTGTTAGCTCTAGTGGATCAGCATTTTGATCAACGGTAACTGAAATAGTACAATCTTCTTTCTTTGCGCTTAAGAAAGCGGATAACCATTTACCTTTTCCAATATTGGGAAAAATCCATTCCCAGCTGAGAAGTGTAAAACATAGTTAAGATAAAACTAGTAAATAATACTTTCACTGTATGTGACAAGACGATATCTATTTCTTCAGCAACACTTATTGTGCTAATTTGTCTGGGCAGTTTTTGTGACCAAAGAACTCTATACCCTGGACAATTTAAGAAATATGACCTCATTTCCAACCTAGTAATGGTCATTTTCTTATCAGCTTCAGTGTTATCTCGTATGATTCGAAATTTTCTCCGAGACATTTACGCAATTAGTATTTACGACTCAAATTCTGGATTTAAATTGAATGCTAAAAACTCCTAAAGCCTATAATACGAAGCCCAGTTTCTAGTCTAATATCCTTCCAGTTTTGTAAACATTTATTTTAAATTCAGTAAGGTGTTGAAAATCTGTTAGAAAAGCAGTTGTTTTCCTTGTAAATATTTTTATTGAAATGCACTTTATATATATATATATAATGAACATATCGTTTTCTTTGTTCAGTTGTCTACTATTTTTTATTTAACACCCACTCCGACCCAGCCTATCCGGAAGAGTGAAAGGCATTTACACGGACCGTAGAGTACGCAGAAATACCAAAATATATACGGAAGACACCCAAAACAGGGGTGGCAAAAAATAACAAAAACATATTCACAAGCAAATTATAATCAGTAATTCCCCAAGGGCAAGTAACGCACAGAAACCAAGACACACAGCAGTAGAAAAAAAAACACTAAATTTTTTTTGATAAACGAAAAATTAACAGAAAATATAACTACAAGGAAATAATTAAAAAGACCACAAGGGTTGTCACCAACACAAAGAATAAACACAAACAGCCTTCAATAGAATATACAAATACGATAGTAAAAAAAAATTAAAACATTAAAAATTAGTAAAACAAATTATTAAAACATTAAAAAACATTTACACTAAAACACCCTTTTAAAGACCGGCAGGAACCAGTGGAGTTGTATACTATTGGTTTTAAAAAAGATGATTATTTTTCTGTGTGTCAAACATAACATAATACTGTTTCTATACCGCATACATCCTTGACTATTTATGGCCTGTAAATAATAATTATGTAAATCTAAATGATATTCTGAGATAGACGCGTGCTTATTTAGTCTATCGAATGATTAACTATAAGTCCGAGAAGTCATCATAATTTATATATATATATATATATCCATTTTTATTTGTCTTGTGCTTTTAGAGGGGATGACTGCAATTTTTAACGGATTTCGTTTGTCGTTAGCAGAAAAAAGCACAAATTAATATCATGAGCGAGCTTCACTTCCTGACGAGCGGCTCGCTATGATAT